>JAYXIM010008734.1:0-24575 GCA_037575425.1 Anastrepha fraterculus | reverse complement strand
TTATCTATTATATTCTCTCTATTACTGATTATCTTTTATCAAATATGTTATTATTATTGTTTGCTTATCGTTGGCTGCTTGTTTAGCTTGCGGCCAGGTGAGATTCTTGTTGGAGAATTCCTCATGAAGACGGCGTCGCCTGAGCCTTTGGAGTCGTCCTCTGCATCTGTAACGTTGAAGGTTCCACTCTAAGACCATCGCTGGCATTTTTTGCGCTGGTTTTCTCTGAGTGTGTCCAATCCAGGTCCACTGCCTCTTAGGGACTTCAATACTGGTTGCGATCTGGTTGCATCTTCTGTGTAAATCAATGTTTGATATCCAGTTTTCTGGAGTTGCAAAGGTTTGCAGTTTTGATTATATTTCCTGTCCGAAACCGCAGATATATGGCTTAACATTTGAGTTAAAAATGCGGATTTTAGTTTTTTCGGTAAGGTGTTTGGGGTGCCGTGCGTTTTTAAGCATTGCTTTTGCTTTCTCTAATCCAGCTGATATATTGGCTAGAATGCCACCATTTGCTACCAAGATATGTATGCTGAACTCCCGAACCTCGCTGATCTGTAGGCCAGCAATGGTGGTATTATCGGGCTGGATAGCATAGGTAGCACCAACTGTTCTGCAAAATATGATCGTATGCAAGCATGCCGAACGAATGGAACCTAAGCGTACTCTGTACAATCCTCAAGAAATGTGATCTTACAAACAAATAACTGTGGCATTAGTCTTATTAACGTTGCGTACAAGGCCTTATCGAACGTATCATGTGAGAGACGGAAGCCCCTCGTATCTGAATGGGCCTTATCGCTTTGGCTTAGGTAACTCTGCTATTGATCAGATCTTTTCTGTCGAGCGACAAATCGACACATACCACCTTTTTGTCAATTTCAAAGCTGCTTTGGATAGCACAAACACGAACTACCTTTTCACTGCTTTGTCTAACTTTTGGTATCCCCACGTATACGGCTGTGTAAAATGTCGCTGAGCGCTATGGTCAGATCCGTCAGCATCGGAAGGGACCTCTCCGAGCCGTTCGATGCCAAGGTGATTCCCTTTCGTGTGACTTCTTTAATCTCTTACCAAAAAAAATTCTTCGTGCTGCTGAGTTGAGCTGCTTTGGCACTATCTACTACAAAAGTGTCATGCTATTGGCGAACGCTGACGATATTGATACTGTCGGCTTAAACAACCAGGCCGTTTGTTCAGCATGCAGAAGAAGCATGCAAAAAAAGGGTCCTGCGGTGAACGAGAGAAAAATAAAGTAGCTGCTGTCAACATGTAAAGAGTGGTGACCACTGATGAGAGAACACTGGCAGCCTTCGAGAGAAAAACTCTCCGAAAAATCTTTGGTCCACTTCGTGTAAGCTAGAATAAGTTCCATATCCCATGAAACCGTGAGCTGTATGAGCTATACAGAGATGTGCACATAGTGAAGTGTATGAAAATACAGCGGCTTGGTCATGTCTCGAGAATGAATGAAAATGCTTCGGCACGGAAGTCTTTCGAGAGGGAATCCACTGGTGGACGGCGGCGAAGAGGAAGATCTCACCTTTGTTGGGAAGGTCAAGTGAGGCATAACCTGGTAGCACTCGATGTCACAAACTGGCGCAAAGAAGCAGCGAACCGAGCTAAATGACGCAATCTTTAAGATTCAGCCCAAACCGGCATTCTGTTGCAGTGCCATCTAAGTACCTAAGTAAGTAATAGCATTGATATTCGTAGACTTGGTTTTCATCATATTGACCTTCAATCAATATTTTAAAGATCACTTGCGTAAATCGCCCCGATTTGATAGCAAATGAGATTATTTATTTGCAAATCGTACTTTTTCGTCGTGGTAGACGATCGTGTGGACAATCGTTAACGAGGTTCCACACTATACACGAAATTTTTCGGGTATATCTTTTCGTGCAAGTGGACAAAATATGATTTTGTATTAAACGAGCGTTCTCAAAATTCATAAACGTCGTATAGAAAGGCTGCTGTTTTTCAATAATTTATTCACATAAGATCCTTAATGAGGGATGCAAACATCGCTTGTTCTCTCTATAGCGCGTTGTCGACCTTTTGTTTTGTATTCTCTTCTTCTTTCTAATTGCCGCGATAACCAGTTGGGCCAGTAGGGCACACCAAGTGAAGCCAAGTCCTTCCCTACCTGATCTTTTCAACGCAAAGGAGGTCTTCCTCTTCCTCTGCTACCACCTTCTTGTATTCGATTAAACAGAATTTTGCAGAACTCTCTCAGCGTTGTATTGAGCAACATGATTCAATTCCAGTTATTGCAATCAGTTCGCGATCCTGTCTTGGTACCTTAGTTTGTATGCCTTGTAACTAATCAGAGGAGTACTCTGCTCTTTCCCACATAGCTTTATAAGGAGGGGGTATAAAAGATTTCCACTTGTCGTCACATCTACTCTAAATATTTCTGCCGCCACGCCATCGATGTCTGGAGCTTTATTTACTTTCAGAGATTTTATTCTACTATTGCTTCTACTATTTCCTCTGGGTGCCTGCAGTTATTTTTTTTTTATATGTCGCATTCCGAGTACTCCGTCTATATCATCAGAAGCCCTTTCACCTAGTTTTGACGCAAGCTAAAAAATTTGTTTTAAGTTTTCAAACCATTTCTTCTAGATCGATCTACAAAACTCCGCTTAGATTTTCTACCGCTAACCTTGTCGGCATTTTCCTGTCGGCCAGGCTTCACGTGCAGTCGTATAGAGCTTTACGACCTGCTGATGCGGTTGCAGTTTCTTTTTCCTGGGTGACTGAATGAACCCATTTCCATTTGTCCTGCCTACATAGTCCTTAAACTGAAATATTAATAGCGGCATACAGCTTCTGGGCTTCCCTACTTCCATTATAAGAGGTGTGCTCAAAAAGTATCGCGAATTTTGTGTTTTTTTTTCAAAAATTATTAATTTATTAATTTATTCATTAATCTATATTTTGTCCCTTCAAAGTAATCCCCAACGCATAATATTATGCACTCGTGCCAAAGTTTTTTCCAATCTTCGAAGCACTCCAAAAATCACTTATTTTTATTTTGTTCAGCTGCTCCTTCGATGCCGTTTTTATCTCGTCAATCGGAGCGTAGCGTCATCACTTCATGGGCCTCTTCAGTTTCGGGAACAAGAAAAAGTCACTGGGAGCCCGATCTGGGTGAATCACAAGTGTGTTGTTTTTGTCGCGCACAAGCAACGATGTGTGACCAGGAGCGTTATCGAGATGCAAGAGGCAATTTTTGTTCTTCCATAAATCCGGGCGTTTCTGGCGGATTTCTTGGCCCAAATTGCGCATAACTTGCAGGTAATATTCCTAATTGACCGTTTTAACCCTGTGGCAAGAACTCATGATGCACAACGTCCCTGTAATCGAAGAAAACGGTAAGCAAAGTTTTTACATTCGACCGAACTTGGCGCGCTTTTTTCGGTATTGGTTCGTGCGGCAGCTTCCATTGAGATGATTTAACTTTGGTTTCCACGTCTTAACCATAAACCCGCGATTCGACACCAGTTATGAGCTTCTGGAGCAAATTTGGGTCGTCGCGAACAGAGTCCAACATCTCATTAGCAATGTGCATGCGATGCTGCCTTTGGTCGAAATTGAGCAGTTTTGGTAGGAATTTTGCGGCGACCCGTCTCATGCCCAAATCATTGAAAAAAATCGAATGGCACGAGCCAATCGATATGTCTATGTCCTCAGCAACTTCTCTAACGGTGATTCGACGATTTTCTGTACGTCATCAATTTTTTCGTCCGTTGTTGAAGTGCTCGGGCGTCCGGCATCTTCTCGGCCTTCTGAGAACATTTTGTACCACCGATAAGCGTTGCTTTGGTCCAAAATAGCTTCTCCGTATGACGCAGTCAACATTCGGAATGCATGCGCGCACTTAATTTCGTTTTTCACACTAAATTTGATACAAGTTCTTTGATCCTTTGATCCTTTGAATAGGTAAAAATCGAAGACGAGCCGAAACACGTGCAAGCAAAGCAGCTGTCAACAATTAGCTGAACATTCAAAATGGCCGAACTCGTCGGCATGAGTGAGAGATATGAGTACCAACATATCGCCACAAAAAAATTGAAATTCGAATATACGTAACCTGTAAACCTTCAAAATTCGCGTTACTTTTTGACCACATCTCGTATACTAGCTGTTTTCTATTGTAAATTATCTATTTCTTATACTCTATTATCTAATATCAACTACCGATTATCTAGTACATATTATAACTATTCATTTTTTCTTTATTATTTTATTACCCATCCTCTTTTGCCTATCATCTGCTATACTACTTACACCTATACAATTTCATATTCTCCGTTCTTTTATCTTTACACTATAAAAGTCTCCACTCTCAGTGATCTCTTTTCATCGCTATAAAAACTTCTTGGTTGTCGCAATATTGCCGAATAAAGAAATTTCTGTTATTTGCTGTTATGAGATTTTATTTGTTTTTGCAGTTGATTTGACTGCCTTTAGCACAACACGTAACGGCAACTAATGAGCTAGAATTTATTGCCTCCACACAAGCGCACATTGTGCTAAGGAAGAGAGCAACGAAGTTGAACAAATTTCTTTACACACAGCCTCCATCAGTCGCATCCGAATACATACAATGATGACTATTTGTCCGCAACGCCTCTTAATGGCGAATGTATGTACATCCACTAGCGCTTGGTAGGATACGCAGAGAAAGTAAAAATAAAAAGTGGTAGAATGTGGTTTATGAGGTTAGAACATAAAAACAAATGGGCACCGAAATGTTTACGAACAAGGAACAATTTTGAAAGTACATACATCTGTACGTATATGCGTCATGAGCGGCATATGTCTACAACGACAAGTCCCGTCGGGTTTATTTGACATATTCGTGCATTTCTATCGTCTCAAATGGAGTGTGACAGTACAATGAAAATGACTGTATCTCCCTTGGTCGTCAAATTTATAGCACCATTCAAGCGATTCTTATTTCTTTATTGTGGTAGCATATCGTATGCTAAATATGTCTCACAAGGGACCAAATTTCTGCATGCATACTTATATTTAGATATGCGTGTATTGCAATAAACAGCAAACCTCTTGCATTTAATGAGACTTTGTTGAGTTTTTAATAGTATATGGGTAAAAAAAATGTAAAATCGGCGTTTTCCAAAAATTTATTTAAGTATACACCCTTTACAACTTACATAAAGTAAAACATAAGGCCACCGACATAGCCTACATATTGTGGCTTTGTAAGTAGTCAGGGTTCATTAGCTACTATGGGAACTGGAAAATGTTGTTTCAATGCCGTCCCTCGGCAGGCAATACCAAACCTCCGAGTGTATTTCTGTCCTGAAAAAGCTTCTGATAAAAAATATTTCCGGTTTGAAGTTGGATTAAAACGCACGCCACAAATAGGAAGAGAAACTCGGCCGAACAACTAAGTGAAGTTTACGCACCAATTACTTTTTTTCGTCACTTTCACACCCTTCCCTTTATTTCAATTGAATAGGAATTTGTTATGGCATTATATTGGTAAGCTATTTTAATAAAAAAGTTTGCAATAATTCCATTAACAGAATTCGGAAAGAAAAATATACAACATTTTAGGTTTCTATGAAATTCATCAATAGCTTGAAGCGGTTAATTACAAACGTAAGTCGTCACTGTTGGTCGTCGTCCACTAATCCAAGTCCCCTCTTGCTTTTTTCTACCTTTCTGGTTCCTCCCGCTGCATGATATCACAACGAACAAATTTTTAATTTTTGTCCAAGCGGACCCCTCGCTAGGGCAGCCATTTAATTTAGCGTAACCTAGTTTTCTATGTAAAATTGGTACTTTACTTCAACAGCCAAGAAATAGACGTCAGAGAAAGAGAAGGAATAGAGGAAATAGAGGTAACAGAGGTGGAGTGTGCGAAATTTACCATCACGCCGGTGCTTAATGGCTAATATATTTTTTCTTTTTTGTAATTCACATCGTGATAAGCTTGCATAACTGATAAAAAATTGTTTTATTAAAAAACAGCACATTTTTGGAACACTTTTGTTAAAACACTTTATTTTGCTGCTATCAAAAATATTTGAGATATAAAAATCATTATTTAAAACGAAAAGATATTTTAATACATTTTATCAACCAAAATTTTGGTACAATTTCCGATATTTATTTTTAAAAGTTTTGTATTTCTATATATAGTAACATTATGTTCCTACCTATGTTTGTACGTTATGTTAACTCTCCTTTACTTATCAGTAACTCCACTAATATTCGGCATAATAGTCCAGACGAACGGCTGTGATTATCGCCATTTTCGCTGCAGCTCTCTCGGCTCTCTAATCTATACTACTCACACTCACTAAATAGAAGACTCCATGATGGAAAGAATAATGAGATGGCACCTATCGTGCTCCCGTTACTTTGCTCTCAGCGAATTTGACAACTCCAGTACGGCCAGATTACCATTTTCGTAACGTGATTTAGCATTGTTTTTTGTTATTTAGTCTCGGAGTTTTAGCTCTTCCTTCATGACATTTTTCTAGCCTGTTCTTATTAAAATGTAATGTTTATAATTTTGTGAAACACACATTTTTTAATAATTAGTTAAATAATTCACTCAGTTTTATTTAGCTTTATTTTTCTTAACATCTGGTGTCATTGCCCGCGATTGCAGTTGTTTTTGGTGTTTTCTGCTTTCGCCAGTCAAATCTCTCTCTCACTACTGCAGTGTTGCTTAGCTTTAGATATAAAAACCCACTAAAATGCCCATTTAAAGGAAATAAAACATCAAATTTTTATTGAATCACTTAAAGAACTTTGTACTTATGACCAATTATCTTTAAAATGTGCGTTTTTTTAAATACATGTGTTATGCTTATGTACAATTGAATTTATGAGTTTTTTTGTTAAGCGAGACTATTTTGTTAAGGGAACGACTTATTTGCTATATTTGAGGTTATGTAACTAGATAAGGTACTCTTTTAGTAAAAATGTCAGTATGGTTTCTTTAGTATTTTCTGGTATTTTGTGGCTTATTTTTACAATGAATACACCTCTTAATGCCCTATGTCCCCCTAAGGATTGATAGCCGGAAGGAACGATTACACTTCTATGGTTTTAATCCGCATTCAGTAAATTCAAACGCCTTTTAAAACGTGGAAAAAGGTTTTCACTCTTAAGAAGAGTTGAGAGAGAGACATTTAATATTCTTGCATAACCTTAAAAGGAGCAAAAAATGAAATTCACACTTTCAAAATATCAAATTTTATAAGAACCAACTAATTTTCATTAGCACTAAAATCTTCTCAGAGTGGCCTTTTTTAAACTTCTTTTGTATAATAATACATTTTTTTTTAACTTAAAGTTTCGGTAGCTTTAAATTAAGAAATAAGAACTAAATTTATTGCGAAGAGCAAATGGTTGGCAGTACTGCACAACTCAGAAAAACGTGACGTCACGCACTCTTGATGGGCGCAGTCTTCTTTCTATCATTCTTGAGAAGACTCATTATTTATATACATAGATCTCCTATGTTAGTAGTTACATTTCTTTCATACTCAACTCTGTTCATCTCATGTTATTTTATTCATACATAGATCTGCTAATGTTATTGTAGTAGGAAATTACCTTTCTCACATACTCAGCTCTGTTCATCTTATGTTAATTCATTTCATGTTACTCTCAATTCCAGTTTTACACTGTTCTTACCTTTGCTAACGCTAGTATTTATTTGCTCTCCCACACATTCCTTCTGTTTACTTTAATGTTAATTGATACTTGTGTACATTTTCTCTGCTTAGCTCTTAAGCAAGTTTTTGTATTTGTATACTAAAGAATAAAGTACTTTCATACAAATGATCTCCAACATAAGTTTTCAAATTTCGTGTAGTATTCAGCCTTTTTGTGCATGTTTTTACTTTCTAAAACGTAACATATTGGAAATAACAACAATTTTCCGCATTATAGTTAAAAAATAAAAAAAATAAGCCAAAAATGTCTGAAACTATTTTCCTTTTACTCAGTTTCCTATCTTGATTACCCATTTACTTACAATCAACGCTCCGTACGAAATTCTTTTTAAAATAGGTGCCAAATTTGATTTCATTTGATCTGGTAATTTGAAAGAAGATTGACTTACGATGACGTTCTGTCATAACAGTAGCGGCGCATACGAGGCACGCAAGAGCTCAAGCACGAACATGCAAAAATTTACGTCAAGTTAGTGAGTGTATGTGTTTGTGTGTGTGTGTATATGTTTTGATATTGTAACAAAAATAAGTCTGAATGAAAACTGTTTCTCATCGTATTTTAGTATTGTTTTTCTGGAAATCAATCAAACTCCTACAGCTCTGATAAATCATAACTTTTTAGCGAACATTTTTACTGAAACTAACACAAGTTGCGGAAAGCCAATTAAATAAATCAAATAACTTTTTGTATTGACTTTTGAAGTTGGCAGCCACAAATCATATTATTTTCGCGAGCATGTACCATAGTGATAAAAGGAAACACACCACCTACACATACAGCCAAAAAAGAATGGAAGCACTTTACTTATATGTATACGAGTAATGAACCATCTTTAACCGTTTGAGTGCGATTCGTCGATATAGCGACGATAACTAATTACTCCAAATTTGCGGCGCGTCGCTATAGCGACGATTGCATCACTGGATCTAAAAATCCAAAGCGTTCCCGGCTAATATGCAACATTTGCAAAAAAGGTGTGCATGGTACATGTGTGGGGAACCACAAATGTGCCAAAATTTGAATAATAATGCCGGAACTTGTTGTAAAAAAAAAATAAAAGATGATATTAAAAAAATGTAAATAAGTTTTTCTTATAATCATAACTAATAGTTTAGTCTACAAAATAAAAATAAAATTATTGAAATATGTAATTTTTTGTGTTCTCTATGCTTATATTTGTAAAGCCATCATATTTCAGTTTTCTTAGACCAAATTTTGCTTCGCAATTTTCGTATGTATTAAAGAAAATCGCTTAGCACTCAAACGGTTAATACACACGCTTTCATACGCTTTTGTAGAATTAAGGTTATGTGAAATAGCGAGCTGTGCCCCTTTGGAAATTTATTTAGGAATTCAGAGAGCAAACCGACCATTTTACTGTTAGATGTATGCTTTAACAAAATCTTTATTGGGTGTTTGGCCTAGCTCCTCCTCTTATTTTTAGTGTGTGTTTTGATGTTGTTCCACAAATGTAGAGACTTATTCGGCTACCATTCGTATACGACAGTTTCCTTTGGTGGCAAATAACAGCTTCAAACTTTATGTAAAAACAATTTATGCTGCTTACAGTGGTGGTAATAAAATGTTAAAACGCATTAAAAAATTATGGAATTACTTTTTTTAGTCAAGTGCTTCGGTAGGAAGCAGTAGATTTCTACATTTTTGGGAAACAATAAAGATGCACACCACAAATAGGAGGAGGAGTTCGGTCAAATGCACAACAAAGAGCGTAACGCCAATTATTATTACTATTTCGGGTAGGAAGGGATTTTCATATTTTTCAGTAAGGCAAAATAGGATTTTAAATTTGTTTGCCAACTAAGTGTATGAGATAACAGACGTGCTAGCAAGAAAAGGTTCGGCCCTAGACATAGCAGAGGCGGCGGCAGTTGCTATCCCATTCAGTACAATAAAAGCATCCATTGCGTTGCACTACTATACTGTAGCAAAAAGAAGGTGAAAACAATTAACTACATTCATCGCAACAACAAGAAAACATGGCCAACGTACAACATCCAGTGGACGAATTACTTGTTAGGATGATCTCGCTCAAACATTTCACGTATCACTGCAACCTTTACAGCTCACTGAAAACTTGGGGATCGTGCAGTCAGACTCAACCTTCCTTTTAATCCCATCTGCAGAAGCTTCCAAGCTGAATGGGTGAAAGAAAATCTTTTCCACTATCTATGCGAATGTCCAGGTTTAGCCAGAGCAAGACTTTGGTCACACGAAATGGATCTGGCTCATACAAAAAAAAACAAGACATCACACGAGAACAGTGGTAATAAAACGGCGCTAGTGGCTAATTAAGACTATTTCAGTAGAAATACTCAGCCACTTCAACAACAACAAGTAAATCCCCAACATAGGTTATGGCTTGTTGGAGCTCTTCTTTTGGGAAGTCTTGGATATGAGCTCCTTAAAAATAAATGTATCCCACAAATTGTCTCATTTAAGATAAGGTTAGCAGGAACTTAAGGCCACTCCATAACATTTACAGTGCATTATTTCACCTACTCCAAAGGAACAACTGAAGCATTAAATTCTAAGCTACTTTGCTGAAAAACAATACTACCAGCTCTACAGTATTCCAACAGTAGCCATTAAATCTGTACGGTTCAACCGGACTACATAAATTTATTTTCATCAAACATTTTTCATTTAAAAAAATTAAAATCAAAAACTTATTTTGAAAAGTGTATAAAAAATGCCAACTGATGTACTTGAGTCCAGTCGATATTCGGTTCGACTCCATGATTTCCATTAACATATTTGATCGGCGATTAACATTGCTGAACGTGTCTCCGCTTCGACGACCCAATTACTAGAACGAACATATTTTAGGTCGCGTGTTTCGCCTCTTTACTTTGGCCGTACTGACTGAGTACTGACTGGCTACTAATTGGCTACTAACTGATTTCTAGCTGGTTACTAACTGTTTACTAACTGCTTACTAATTGGTTACTAATTGGTTACTAACTGCTTACTAATTGGTTACTAACTCGTTACTAGCTTGTACCTTTTTTACCTCCATTTTTGAATGCTACCACACACTGGCTTCACCAAATATAAAACTGCCAGAGAACTACTTTCGGACCGGACTATTTTCTTTCAACCGCCATATAGAGTAATCCACATTTCCATATATTACGACTCACCACAAGCGTCTAGCGTAAAATTGTCGGAACTTTTTTCTACACCTAATCAAATAGTTTTATTGGGCCATAGTGCACTGCGACCTCTCATATAGGCTGTTGTGTTTGATCACAAGCCTATAATTGGAGGCTTCAAATGAATTTGAGCACTTTCTCAAACTTTTTGTTTCCTATTACCAATTGACCCACAATACCTACCTGATTGTGCTATTTGCGAGTGTTGCGCATTCCCAGAAGATGTACTCGAGTGTTTCATCACCCAGCTCGCAATCATAACAAGCACTTAGTTCTACTAATTCTGATTTCTTGAAATGCCAGCGAAGTCTACAATGTCCCCTATAGTATCCACTAAGTGTTCGTAAGGCCTCTCTATTCTATTGTTTTGCCTGCCTCTGTCCTGCACTTTCAATTCTGCACTTTATATTTTTCTTAAATTTAAAAAGGCATATTTTATCACAGAGACTCATAAACGCTTTAAAGTGTCTCTTGTAAGTTAATATTGAATTGCAAATTGCAAACAGGCACCTGAAATGTATTCATATACATAGATATGTATGTATGTACTTAGGCGAGTATATGTACGTATGTATATGCAGTGTGTCACTCGTGGCAGCTGAGGTTGTGGCGTTGGCAATTGCAGCCACTAAATAGGAAGTGAATTCTCAGCATATTAGAAATGGCATAATAACTTACATACGTGCATCTATTTGCATACATATTTACGTATGTATGTGTATATTACAATGCAACACCGTTCATGAGGATGGGTAAGCGAGGCGAAAATATATATCAACCAAGACAAACAGCCAGCAAAATTCATTCAACAAAAGGAAGGAAAAAACTGAATCAACTTTATTACTATGGACGGCATTTGTTGTTGCACAAATACTGTATATACATACACATGTTCAAATGTATATGTAAATACCCAGTAGAGCAAAAAGCACGAGCTCCCTGCGTAAAAGAGTGCTCTTTTTGACACTTGTGACTAGAGACTACGCAGCACCAAGCGAGATTCGTTGTTTTCGTTCCCCCTTAGTAAAACTTAAAGAGCAAATAAAGAGAAATTTCGAATTGATCCTATTCGTCATTTCAATTTTCTTTAACATGATTTTTATTTATTTATTTATATCCAATGTATACAGGCGACACCTCAGGCTTAATTAAAGTAAAAATATGAAAACTTAATTCTTAATTTTAATTGTAGTAAAGATTTACATAAATTTATAGATTTATATAAATCTAAATCCAAAAAGTTTGTGAAAAGGCTTAATTTAGGTAGGGTTCTATTTATCAGAGCACAAGCACAGCTGGCTGTCCCTTTAAGACTTCATAATTTGAAAATTTTTGCATGCAATATTAATATGTATGCACTAGATAAGTTAAGGGCAATAGATCTTGTCGGAAACCAGATTAAAAATGTTCGAAACATACATAAAAAGAGTTGTCCTGTCTGTTAAGGTTAATAGAGAAAACTAGTTAGCAATTAGAGGAACTAAAAGACAAGAGAAAGCACAACAAAACGGAGAAAAAATTTCGGAACTCTTTCTAGTCAGTTTAACCATTGATAAAAGCATTGCAACTACCAAAAGCAGCTACTCTAAAAGCGAAATTTAATGCAATATTTTAGAAGCAAAAATAATTTTACAGCAGCAGCGTATGGAGTCTTATATACACTGATGACTGCAAAACGTCACACAATACCGCTTCTGCAGTAAGAAAATGGTAGAAATGTAGAAATGTAGATATGCGTAGACATCATATACTATACCCCATATGTTCCGTGCTTAACCCCTTGCCGTGTCATTTAGATCGACGAAGCTCGGACCCAAGTGCTAGGCGTCAACGTGTGGTAAACAGATCAGACTGATGCGCGAGAAAGGTCACAATACGAGCCGAAATGTAAATGCCTGTGACATAGACACTTTGCACAATACTGATGTTGTGGAAATAAACGAATACCTTTTGTATTTATTACTTATTTCAAATCGATTCATTACGTTACGATCTATTCACGAGCCTGACTCGTCATATTCCTGGCCAAGATTTTCATCACGAGTTAGGTTCGTTAAAGCACGACAAGGGGTTAAGGAAAGTTCCTACAGCTAGTTGAGGATTGGTCCATCAGAACAAAACACCATTTTCCCCCTGACTTTCCTATGCCCCGGACACACCATTTTAACACGTGGACATGCCCTTCTCCGCGTCTCTCCTAGCAAATGCCTATTTTTCGACGCGAATGCATCGATTGGTAGAATGTCAAAAGATCGACACATTCCTACGCGAATGTCATTGGCTCAATTGGGTCTCTCGGGTGGTGAACGAGGACAAAACGAAGTACCTCCTGTCTTCAAACAAACAGTCGGCGCATTCGCGTATCGGCACCCACGTCACTGTTGACAGTTATAATTTCAAGGTTGTAAAAGACTTCGTTTATTTAGGAACCAGCATTAACACCGATAACAATGTCAGCCTTGAAATCCCACGTAGAATCTCTCTTGCCAACAAGTGCTACTTCGGATTAAGTAGGCAACTGAGCAGTGAAGTCCTCTCTCGGCAAATAAAACTAACACTCTACAAGACTCTCATCATGCCCGTCCTAATGTATGGCGCAGAAGCTTGGACGATGACAACATCCGATGAAGCGACGCTTGGAGTGTTCGAGAGAAAGATTATGCGTAAGATTTTTGGACCTTTGCACGTTGGCAACGGCGAATATCACAGACGATGGAACGATGAGCTGTATGAGCTTTACGACGACATAGACATAGCGCAGCGAATAAAGATCCAGCGGCTACGTTGGCTGGGTCATGTCGGCCGAATGGATACAAACGCTCTGGCTTTGAAAGTATTCGATGCGGTATCAGCTGGTTGTAGTAGAGGAAGAGGAAGGCCTCCTGTGCGTTGGAAAGATTAGGTGGAGAAGGACTTGGCTTCACTTAGTGTGTCCAATTGGCGCCGGTTAGCACGAGAAAGAAACGACTGGCGCGCTTTGTTAAACTCAGCCAAAATCGCGTAAGCGGTTATCGCGCCAATTAAGAAGAAGAAGAAGAATCGGGTCTCTCGGTCTTATCAATGAGACTATCACTGGAAATGTTGATAAACTATAAAAATTTCTGAGAGAGACTGATATGTTAAGACGAATATAATATCGATCGCTTATAAATTATCAACCTACATTTAATTTAGAGGCAGCCAAATTCTCTTTGTTTCCAGCGCTGCTAAGTAATTATTTGTTAATTAATTTATTAAAAAGGGCCGATGTTGAATGTGAACCACACCTAAAGTCAAGTCTTTTTCCGCATTTTATTAAACATTTTTCAATTTTAGACTAACTCAATTTGAACTATGGAAAGACACATAATCGGCAACGCGTTAAAGTTATTTAGGCTTATTATAAAAACGGGCGTTCGAATTTCGAAGGAAATCATCTTCAGTGATGAGGCACATTTTCACCTCAGTGGATTCGTCAATAAACAGAATTGCCGCATTTGGGCGAATAATAATCCAAGAGTGATTGCCGAAAAACCAGTGCACCCACAAAGAGTGACTGTTTGGTGCGGGGTTATTCGAAAGAAAAGGTCTACGTCGATAAGCCAGCAACAATTCAAGAGCTAACGGATGAGATAATAGGCACATTAACGGCATAGACCCACAATAATGCCTCAGCGTCATCGAAAATTTGGACCATCGGATGGAGGTGTGCCGATATTATGAGCCATACCAATATTATCATAATAAAGAGAAATGACAATAATTTTCTATTTTATTCAAAATCAATACCGCCCTTAAAACTTAACCACCCTTTACATTTGTTATACTGGCTGGCCGAGGCCGCTAAGAGTCCATTTTGGTCCATAGTTATACCAGATCAGAGTTCTATTTAGCAAAAATATGCATCGAATTTTAGGAGTCGCTCAAGTTCCAGTTCAGGGATAGCTTCTAGCCTTTCAAAGCTGAATGCACGCATGTAGGTTAGGTTAGGTTAGGTAGTGATGGTTGCCCAGAGAGTGGGCCCACTTGGACGAAAGAGTTTGGTTCATCCTTTGTGATACCATTGCAAGAGGGGGAAAAGAGATGAAGGAAAAGGACGATAGGATGAAAGGGGTGGGGAGGGTTGAATGTTTGTAGACTATGAACGGTGACTGGTCTGCGGTTGTGTCAACCTCTTTATGCTGCTGATGAAGTTCATCAGTTTTTTGCTATCAAGACCCGCTATATCAGCAGGCGCAGAAAAGAAGTGTGAACCAAGATGCTTGAATCTTAGTCCCGCGAGAGCTGGGCAGCTGAGGAGCAGGTGCTGAGATGATTCCACCTCATCCTCCATACAGCTGACGCAAAAAGGACTCCAAGTGATTCCGAGTCTCACGGCATGTGTACCCCGCGGGCAGTGTCCCGTGAGGATGCCCACGAAATTTAAGAGATGACATTTTGTCCCTCGAGCGCCTCCTATCCAAACGTGGCCAGAAGAATTTCGAGACCCTACAAGTTCTTGTACTTACCCAGCGCTCGCTAAGTTGGTGCAAAGCCCATCCTTCCAGGAGTAGAGCGCAGGTTGTCAAGGGGATCCCGATCCTCTCCTTTCGCGGGCACACCACCTCGCAGGTCCCTTGTCCAGCCAGCTCGTCGGCTTCGCAGTTTCCAGCAATGTCACTGTGACCAGGTACCCAAATTATCTTTATATCGAAGAATTCTGATGCAATCGCGAGAGAGACCAGGCATTCCCTGACCAGTTTCGAGTGCACCATAATAGAGCCTAGGGCCCTAATTGCCGCTTGGTTATCGGAGTAAATATTTACCTTCGCAACAGTTATTACGCTAGTAAGTAGGCAGTCAGCTACTTCTGCACCCATGTAGCATAGTCTAGTTTTCGAGAAAGCCGCATTAACAAATATTTGTTCACCGTAAATTGCAAATTGAAAATGGAATTAGTCCTCCTCTGCTCTACTCCAAATAAAACAAAAAAAGAGTTTTACGAAGAAAATATATGGGTAAAAATAACGCAAATTTTAAAGAAATTCCCCGGAATCATCTATTCTATAGTTTTTTCAATGTTTTTTTAATACTTCTATAATACATAGCAAGAAAAACCGTGTAGGTCAAGCAACTATACTATGGTTCTTAGTTTCAAAAAAAGTTTCAAAAAAAGGAACGAATTCGTACTTGAGGTAGGTTCTCTATACCATTGTGTTAAAATGAGATATGATATAGAAAATTATACATCATTATTACACAACTAAAGCAAGTGTTGAAGCACTGAGCCAGCGTTTTTATCGATTGACTTCTTTTCTAGCATGATCGATGTTTCTGCATATAACGCACTAGTTGATTTGGCCCTTGGTAAATTTTGAAAAGAACATTATTACTATTTATTTTCAGAGAATTCGCTATGAATGCTAGGTGGTTTTGTTGGCTTAGAATTGCTCATATCAGTCAGCAAATGCATCTCTATGTTTTTTCTATGACTGTGCTGAAGTAATTCGTGTCAACAGTTACCCTGGCTTTATCGCGATATTACTTTAGTAATTGGAAATCAAGTAATTTGCCACTTTGAATATCTTCTGCAAAAAGAATAAATTCTTCTTCAAAACCTACTAATTCTTCTATCAAAACATAGGCTGGGCTTCCCTTTCCTTGCAGTTTTAGATTCAACTCCTTTAATTTCACTGTGATAGCCAGCATAAAGTAAAATCTTGGCAACCATTTGTACTGCTCTAGTACAGGAGGATTAACTCCTTTTCCATTTAGAAATTGATTTATTTCATTCAAGCGCTAAGCGAAACGTTTCAACACCTTACTTTTAGAAAGTCATCTCACTTTGTTGTGAAGAAGGAGGTCGGAATACTGAGTATCCAATTCTTTACAGTAATCGAGGACAAGTGGCTGAGCGATAGAATCGGCGCCTTGTCCTCGCTAGCGGATTCAGAACGACTTTTAAATATTTTTTTTTCTTTTATAAAATAAATAAAATTTGCGTGCAAGCAGCTTTACATCCAAAGAGTCTCATATGACTCGCCAGCCGCAGGTTGCTAAACTCTGTTCAAGAGGATTCACTCTCCCTATGCAGGATCCGATACTCGAAGTGTAACCAGTTAAAAAGATCAACAATTTAGTTTGGAAAATTACTTTTTTCAATTCAAAGTAAAAAATGTGTGAAAATACTACAAAATTAAGAATCAATTTACTTTTGCTCGACATGACCACCTCTTACCTTGACTATGGCCTATGGTCCTCGCGGACAATGGCTTCTCCAGCGCCTCGAGACTTGAAAGTGAATCTTTCAGTTCGTACCTTACTCTTCAAAATGGTTCAAAGAGAATAGTCCATCGAATTCGCGTCTGGTGAATTTCAGAGCCATTAAGTGTACGTTATAAAGTTCGGAATGTTGCTTTTTAGCCACTCTTGATTCACTCGAGCTTCGTGAGATGGTGCCGAGTCCTGTTGAAACGTCCATGATCTGCCACTGAAACGTTTGTCTGCCCACGGCTTCGAAGCAACCTCCAGAATACTTTTCTGATAATATTTCGCATTTACCTTGACACCCGGCTCGATGAAAATGAGTGGACGCTCTCCATCTGCGCCATCTGCTATAACAGCCGCCCAAACCCTTGCGTGTGGAGGGTACTCCCTCCTGGTGACTAATCGATGACTCACATTCTCGTATGAAAGGTCAATCAAATAAACGCTATCGTTTTGGGAGTTTGCGAATTGTTCAATTTGAAAAATTTACTCATCAAAAAATCCAATGTTCGGAAATTGACCGCTTTCGGCCAAGCGAAGCAATTCCTGCACTCTCTTAAGTCTGACTTGTTGCTGGCTTGCTGCTTTGGTGTGAGATCATGCACCTTTTGGATCTTGTAAGGCTTGACTTTGAGATTATTTTTCAGTATGCAGCGGAATATCAGGTATTTCCAGTTCTTTTGCCATTTGATGGGCACTTCGTTGTTGTTGTTGTATCAGCATAAACATTCCCCCTACCTACATACGGGAAATGCTGCTGGAGTGACAGTCCTTGGCCGCATATAAATCCAGGTCGTTTCGGTAACGAAGAACCGACTGTCGCGGAAACTATGGGCACTTCGTCGGGGATTTCGCTTAAGTCGTTTCTTCAATTTTTGAACCATTCCACGAGACGTTGCAGTCTTTTGATGACCACCTCCATGACGTTTCGTGATGCTACCAGTATCACTGTAACGAGTGCGATACACAAAAACTTTTTTTACTTTAAAGTGCTCGAGCTCACGAACAATCGCTGGTTGGGATTTTCCAGCCAAATATATTCCAATCAGGTGTGAAATCCATTACTGATTGTCTTTTGCTCCATTTACTTCTGGCAAAATGCTTCCACGTGCTTGTAAACAATACTCTGGACTGTCATTTAGCCAACTAACAGACAGCTGATGCCCGTGCGCTTCGAGTGCCGGATCCTGCACAATGGTATAACTCAGGGATGGCCAACTTGATTAGACCCAAGATCTACTGTTCACTGACGACACCCTGTGGGATCTACCAATTACATACTTCTTGAAAACCTTAATAAAACAGCATAGTTCAGTACATAATTAAGTAGTCTTTTTATTTTATTAAGAAGAAAAACATAAAAATTACTCTAAAAAACTACTTATTTAGTTGAGCATTCGTGTGAGCATTGGGTCTGAGAATCTTCTACTAGGTTAGCAAAATCAGGTTTGTAGTTGGAAATTGCCAACCTTAAAGAGTCCAATGTATGAGCGTCTGTCAAGCGAGAGCGATGTTTATGTTTTGTTTGTTTTAAGTACGAAAATGTTGACTCACATAAATATGTTGAACTAAAACACGAATGCAGTTGTTCAACACATTTCTTCAAATTTGGATATTTTTCGTTGGAAACCACTGCCCAGAAATCTAGACCTGAGGATGATCTTGCTTTTAGAAATATGTCGCAGCGCAGAGTTATAATTTCGTTTTGAAGTATCATGTGAAAAAATAAGTATAAATTTAAATTCCCTGAATTCCTTATCTTGAACGGCATCGATAGGTCGGATTTATAAGAGGTTCGTTTGCAATAGTAAAAATATCAAAAATATGATCTTACTTCATTTGATGAACCTTCATGAGCATTTCTTTCTTCATTGGATATTCCTTCAGCGTTTCTTTTCAACCACTTATCCATAGCGTAGGTACCTATGAGGGGCGATGCAGTCTAATCGTGAATTATATCGGTTCGCGCTAGTCTGTCGTCAACTAAGGGCTTGAAAATGGCGATAACGAGCCGAAAACAAAAGAGAGCTGTACTGCGTAGAAGAGAGGATAAATAACGTGACGGAACGGCGATTGAAAAATGATACAAGATGAAGCTTTTTTTTTGTTTAATTTTAAGTAAAACAATTCTCACTGCACTCAACAAAATTACTTTCACAAGCCAAGCGGCGCTACAAATGAATAATCGCGCAATTTATTTCAGTGATGTGTAAACAAAACTGTCGGAGGCACTATCGAACACTATCAGTAGTGCAGAACTATCAATAGTAGGTCGACTCGATTGTGCTCAACCATCGATAGTGTCGATAGTTTACCACCTTTAATGCGTGCAGCAGTGTTGCGCAGTCTGTTCCACGTATGTATATTGTATTTATATTTTTTTTGACTTGCCACGATCGACTGGACTAATAGTCGCGATCGACCGGTCGATCGCGATCGACTGTTTGGCCACCCCTGGTATAACTGGTAAGAAGTTCACCGCAAAAGACTGGCCACTACTTAGTATCTACTGGGTTAGCAACTATATAAGCCTAAGTATTTATACATATGTAGGTGCGAGTATGTGTGTTTATGAAATCAAAATATGTTAAAATATTTGGCAACTTTTTGATTTTATTTTAGCAGCCTAGCGAGCATCAACGTGTGCCAACAAATTCACTGTGTCGTTAGCCATGTGTCATTAGTTGAGGCAAGCAAACAAACGAATGCGATTGTGCAAGTGTGCTAATGGGCAAATGTGCAAATGCAATACATACACATACATATGATTATGTAGACTTATGTAGATACAATGTATATACTTCCTATGTGCACCGAATTTGCAAAACGAGATCGCTTGCAACCAAAGTTATTTCACTTTTTGGTTTTTCTGTTTTTTTTTTGTTTTTAATTGGCAAAGGAATTTCTCTCACCCTCGAGCAAACATCGTTGAACATCGAATGTCACAGTCAACAATGCAATTTGCTAGTTAGATATTTGTACTTATGCAGCTATTCGGTTGTTTGTTGCGCCATGTGGGGGTTCACATGAAAACTCTACTGACGCTCATTTAGTGAATTCGGATAAATTCCCATTCCTTTGTGATTTAAGACTCTGGTCAATTTTGCTTAGTATATCTTTGGTTGCTTATTTATTCTTTTTATGTAATCCATTCACAGTCATTTACAATAGTTTCGAATTAGTACTAATTTGGAACAAAATAAATAACTCTGATTTCAGTTTAAGGGGTTAATTTCGTTAGGGTGAAATTCTACTTATTTTTCTACTTACCGTTTTGACTTATTTCTGGCATTGAAGTTGTTTTATGTAATTTGGTTTCTTACGAGATGTATAGTAAAATTTTATCTTAAATATTTTTCTAGTATATTTTAACCCGTTATTTCCTTCTAACATTAATATTTAGTGCTTTTTTCCGCAAAGCAGACAAAAAAGACCCATCGTTTGAGGAGTTGGAGAGTTAAAATATTCCACAAAAATATTTCCCGTTATTTTTTGCACATAACCACTGAACGCATTATTTATCTAAAATGTAAGAAAACTATTCATCCTTGCTTTGCCGATCAACCGTAAAAACGTGCGAAAGCTAAAGTAAAAATTTTTCCGTTTCAACTCATTTCCGGCATTTAAGTTGATTTTTTTGCTTTGGCGTGTTAAGAGACTTATAGTAAAATTGTATTGGAAGTATTTTTCTGGTGCATTTTCACCCATTTTTTTCCTCTATCATGAGTACTGTTTTGCTTTTTTCCGCCAAAGAGACAAAAATAGCCAGCTGTTGAGGTGTTAGAGGGTTAAAGTGGACCACAAGAATATTTGTATTTATTTTTTGTGCATGCACGAACATGCCATATATCGAAAATGTAAGCAAAACATAGTTTCCTATGCCGATTTACCATACATATTAGCAAAGGAGTGAAACCTTGACTACCCTTCAAAAAAATCAGACGTAAATTTTCAAATCGTCGATACAGATATATATATTTTTTTTTCGTCCTCTCTATCAGATTTCATTGCCAGATTCGTTGCCTTGTTATTTTAGAAAAAAAAAATTGATTTTATCGCATAATGTTATGTGTGGGGGTAACTACTTCCGGACTAGTTGGTATGTGTCAAAATAGCACCACTGAGCGGGAATATTTTTGGTTCAGCATTTTTTCTGCGAGGCAAGCATGCAAATACTTGTTTCAGTGTATATTTCGTATACAAGGTGGCGCAAAAT
Source organism: Anastrepha fraterculus (assembly GCA_037575425.1). NCBI lineage: Eukaryota > Metazoa > Arthropoda > Insecta > Diptera > Tephritidae > Anastrepha > Anastrepha fraterculus. The sequence goes on along the minus strand of JAYXIM010008734.1, from coordinate 3,230 downwards.
TAATCACCCTATCGGAAAATTTACCACTTTTGCAAATGACGTTGTAGGTATGTCAATTATATTTGATATTTGTGAACAAAACAGCTGCAGTATGCAAACAGACACGCAATGGAGCGCGTAAAGGTTATAATAAAGATTTTCAACCCTCAATTTCATTTTTTTTTGTACTTAGCAAAAAAGTTATTCAAAAACAAATATTGATGCTTAACTTTACGCCACCTTGTATATACATATGTATATACAATATATGCGCCTTTTCACATTTACAAATTACAGTTAATTCGAGTTTATTTCCTCCTTTCGCTTGCCATGCGAATACCAATCGCTTCATTGGCTGTGAAAAATACAAATTTTTTTTTTGATTTTGGATGCAAATGCGCTCTCTAAAATTTTTGGCACGCCGCCTACCATACGAGTCAATTTATTATGTTTTGTACACTTGTATTTACATAAATATATAGCATATGCTGCTATGTATGTGTGTACAACTTGTCTGCATGTATGGCCCCAGAATGTTTTCTTACACGAATCATTGATATTCAGGCCTGTTTTGAATGCGAATTGAATAGATTTCTCAATGAATTTGCAGCTCTATCTGAATGATTTTTTTTTTTTAATTTTTTGAATAAAAAGGACTTATTTTCTTTTTTGACTCAAGCCTTAGCCGAATGGGTTGAGAAGACGTAGTTTAGAATCTCCGTCAAACACCAAAATGAAGAAAAATTCTTTTCTAATAGCAATTGATTTTCGGCAGGCAATGGCAAGTCTCCGAGTGTATTTTGGCTACGAAAAAATTTCTATCTCAAACAAAAAAAAAAAAACTATTTGCCGTTCGGAGTCAACTTAAAACTGTAGGTCCCTCTATTTGTGGAATAATACCAAGACGGACACCACAAATTGGAAGAGGAGCTCGGCCGTTTTCCTTTTATGGCCAAATGAAATTTCTCGAATTGGTATAAGTCACAGGGAGCCATCCATATCAGGTGAATACGGCAAATGATTGATGGTTGAAATGCGTTTTCTAGGCCAAAAATCAGTCACAATAGTAGATCGAAGAGATGGTGTATTATCGTGCAATAAGCGCCAGCTTTACCCTTCACGGTATTCAGTGTGAGTTCGACGAATGCGATGCAACAAACACTTCAAAACGTCAAGATAGAAAAGTGCATTGATGGTTTTGCCCATTGGCATGAATTCCTTGTGGACGATACCCTTCGAATCGTAAAAACAAATGAGCATCGACTTGATTTTTAACTTCTCCAAATGTGATTATTTGGGTGTTGGCTCGTCTGGGTCTACCATTCGGCACTTTAACGCTTAGTTTCAGGTTCATGTTGGGAACACTACGTTTCATCACCAGCTGCAATGTTGTAAAGGAAGTTCTCATCTTTTATCATATCTTTTCTCCTCTTTAATAAGATCTTTCGAATTTTGAACTCTGAGCAATATTTGATTCTCATTTAACTTGTGCGGAATGAAACGTGCACATACCTTTCGCAAGCCCATATGATCAGTTGAAATGCGATAAATCGATGTTTTGGAGATATTCAACTCGCATTCCATGAATTTTAACGATAATTTCGGTTCATTTTTGATACATTTTTGAACAATTTCGAAGGAACTTGCGGTGATTATTGATTTTGGGCGGCCCGTATGTTCATTGTCATTTATGTCCTCACAATCAACTCTGAAACGTGTAAACCGCGCAGAACTCTGGCACGAGATAAGGAATCATCGCCATAAACTTTTTTCATCAATTCAAATGTTTCAGTGAAGGTTTTACCGATTTTAAAGCCAAATTTGATATTAGCTCTTTATTCAAAATTAATTTTTGTACCGATGACACAAACAAACTGGCACTTTAGACGAAATAACTTCGATCCCACTGAACCGAACGGCACTAAGCTTTCACTGGAAGTCAGCTAGGGACGAAACTTCCAACGCACTAACTCCTCTTGCTTTAGTTACTTGTTTTAAATTTTTTTTTTTTGCGGAATAAAATCCATTCAAAACAATTTTTATTTTTTGTAGATAGGAAGTAGACAGCACTAAATAAAAACCCTAAGCTCAAAATTTTATGAAGCAGCCATTTTTAACTATCAGTGCTTGGCTTAAATTTGTTTGATGAATTTATCGAACCCTTGAACTAACATTTACAAAACAATGGCTCCTCCTCATATTTGTGGTGTTCGTCTTGAAGTTGTTCCGCAAATGCAGGGGCTTAAAGTTTTAAGATGACTCCGAATGGCCGATGGTTTTTCATGAGGAACTTTTTCATGGCAAAACTTCACTTTGATGTTTGCCATTGCCTCGAGGGGTGACCGTTACTAGAAAAAACCTCTCCTAGCATTTTGTTGTTTCATGCAGGGAGCAAATCATTCGACTATAACCTTTAAATAGTTTTAGAAATTTAGATATTAGGTTTTTTGAAGAATAATATCTGTGAAAAGTTAGTGGCCTAAGTTTCATTCTTGAATACAAAATCATAGAAATTCCATGAATGACATAGTAAAAATTGACCAAATCTCAAAACACTTGGAGATAATCAAAAATGCGTTATCAAGAATACCAAGTTCTGTCACAACTTTTAAAGTGCCTTTTAGTACTATTAAGGGGTTACGTGGGTTTCGTCGGGTAAAAAACGGCCTATCGAAATAATAGATAAGATAGAAAAAAGTGCTGTGAGACTACCATTTGAACAAGAGAACGACATACCAAAACCGCTAAACACAATATACAACGAAATGGACGACCACATGAAAAGGCAAGTGGAAGCTAGGTGGACTAACCTGACCACATGCAAAGCAGCAAAAGTCATGTGTAGAACTAACGACAAAAAACTGACTCAATTCGTACTTACGATCTCGCAATAGGAATGCAGAACTATCATAGGTCACAATCTATTGGCTGCACATTCGTACAAGATAGGGATTGCTAACACGGCAAATGCAGAAAATGCAGAGAGGATGTTGACTTTAGAAAACCCTTCTGTGCGTTTGTCCGGCATTATCAAAAACGCGACAAAGATGCCTTGGAGCCCCACTGTTTGAGGGTCTGGAAGACGTCTCAAAAGCGGAGCTCCCAGCCCTACTTAGATTCGCCAAAAGCGCTGACATCCTACATGATGTCTACTTTAGGTATTCATAGAGGTCGGTCTCCATCTGCTATCGCTAGGGACCAAAAGGTCTATGCGTGGCTTACTGCCAACCAGGCTAACCTAACCTAACCTA
>JAYXIM010008726.1:0-25101 GCA_037575425.1 Anastrepha fraterculus | reverse complement strand
CAATTAAATCCATAATTGCTTTACATTTTTGCCGAAATGGATACTCATGTGGTTCAAACACATCCTAGGGTTATCCAGGTCCACGTTTTGGTTTATATCTCGAGACCCTAGTTACGGAGGGGCATTAAAAATACTCTATACTATAGAATCATCAGCAGCTTCCATTTGCTACCCATATTGTACAAACACATCCTAGGGTTACCCGGGTCCACGTTTTGGATTATATCTCGAGGCCCTAGTCACGGAACGGTATGAAAAATACTCTATACTATAGAAATCATGAACAACTTCCATTTGCTACCCATATTGTACGAACACATCCTTAATTTATCGGGGTCCACATTTTGGGCGATATCTCGAGACCCTAGTCACGGAACGGTATGAAAAATTCTCTATACTATAGAAATCATCAACAGCTTCCATTTGCTACCCGTATTGTACGAACACATCCTTAAGTTATCGGGGTCCACATTTTGGGCGATATCTCGAGACCCTAGTCACGGAGCGGCATCAAAAATACTCTGTATTATAGAATCATCAGCAGCTTCCATTTGCTACCCATATTGTACAAACACATCCTATGGTTACCCGGGTTCACGTTTTGTCCTATTTCCCGAGACCCTAGTATCCGATTTTTAAAATTTTAAAACACAAACCATCTACTGAATAGTCCAAACAAAGCCTAAAAATTTGGTTTGGATAGGTTAGCCCGTTCTTGAGTTATAAGATTACCAAGGAAATGTAACTTCTTTTTATATATGTACTAGCATCACCCAGTGGGCTTCGCACCACCATACATAAAATGTTTGTTTTATATCGCAAGAAATTTTTCATATTACGTTTTCTTTATAGAACTCGTAAAATGTTTAAACAGTTGAATTAGTTGATTTTTTTCATTCAACATACTTTCTAAAGATGTCACAATAGCCTTTTCTGTACTTTTTTAAAATTTGATTGTGGTGGTCACCTATATACAGGTAAGGTAGCGGTTCAAACACATCCTAGGGTTATCTAGGTCCACGTTTTGGTCTATATCTCGAGACCCTAGTTACGGAGGGGCATTAAAAATACTCTATACTATAGAATCATCAGCAGCTTCCATTTGCTACCCATATTGTACAAACACATCCTAGGGTTACCCGGGTCCACGTTTTGGATTATATCTCGAGACCCTAGTCACGGAACGGTATGAAAAATACTCTATACTATAGAAATCATCAACAGCTCCCATTTGCTACCCATATTGTACGAACACATCCTTAAGTTATCGGGGTCCACATTTTGGGCGATATCTCGAGACCCTAGCCACGGAGCGGCATCAAAAATACTCTATACTATAGAATCATCAGCAGCTTCTATTTCCTACCCATATTGTACAAACACATCCTAGGGTTACCCGGGTTCACGTTTTGGCCTATTTCTCGAGACCCTGGTATCCGATTCTTATAATTTTAAAACACAAAGCATCTACTGAATAGTCCAAACAAAGCCTAAAAATTTGGTTTGGATAGGTGAGCCCGTTCGCGAGTTTTAAGCGAATATAGGGACAGATTTTCACATTTATATATATAGATATATAAAGGGTCCGCCATATAACTTTGTGGAATTAAAAATGCTGTCAAAAAGAAACTACTCAATATTTTTCCAAACTGTTTTTTTATTTTGAAGTACAATCCTGCCGGTTAATGATGGAACACAACTTCATTCGTATGGCTGCCTCGGCTAGCCATGCACTATCCCATACGATCGGTCCAATTTTTCAGCACATTTTCGATTGTATGCGGCTATATTTCAGCTATGACATCGCGTATGTTGGTCTTCAGTGCATCAATTGTTGCTGGTTTGTTAGCATACCACTGGTCTTTGACGGCACCCCAAAGATAATAATCCAACGGCGTCAGATCGCAGTTTCTCTTACTTTTTTCGCAAAGTAACGCAGATACGCTTCATTCGGTGCTTTTCTTCTTCCCATTGCCGTACGTAATTTTCGTACACATTCTGCAACATTACCATGGTTTTCAAAGTAATGTCGCAATATTTCCCAGCGTTCTTTGAGCGTATACACAACCATTTTCGTTCAGCGGAAGAATAAAACTAATTTTCTGTCAAATCAGATGACAGCTAAGTGTTACCATTCTTCAAATTATACCTAGTTCAAATCCGTAACGATAGATGGCGGGCCCTGTATATGCCTTATTTAAAAAAATCGCGCGATTTTGTATTCCAAATTTTCACTATATGAATAATATTGGATATATATATATATATACTATCATTTCCCAGTGGGCTTCGCACCACCATACATAAAATGTTTTTTTTATATCGCAAGAAATTTTTCATATTAAGTTTTCTTTATAGAACTCGTAAAATGTTTAAACAGTTGAATTAGTTGATTTTTTTCATTCAACATACTTTCTAAAGATGTCACAATAGCCTTTTCTGTACTTTTTTAAAATTTGATTGTGGTGGTCACCCATATACAGGTAAGGTGAAAGAGCCGATAAAAACTTGTAATTAAACTTTGATTCTTTAATTTCCATTTCAATTTTTTACGCTAAATAAATTATGCTAAAATAAATAAAGTTAAAAATGTTTTTCCAGTTCCTTGAATGCTCCAGTTTTTATTATATTTTCGCCCAAAATTAATATTAGCATAATACACTTGCAACCACAACAGTACAACAGAAACGCTCATAAGCGGCTGTGTATTTGTTATTGTTTTTCCCATACAGGCATTTCGTATGAGAGGAAACCATTACTCACATAAAATGTCATAACTCAGGAACGGCTGCACCCCCTTTTCTGCCATTCGATGGAGTACATATGGCAACGCACCTCCCCAAATACATATAATTTCACAATTAAATCCATAAGTGCTTTACATTTTTGCCGAAATGGATACTCATGTGGTTCAAACACATCCTAGGGTTATCCAGGTCCGCGTTTTGGTCTATATCTCGAGACTCTAGTTACGGAGGGGCATTAAAAATACTCTATACTATAGAATCATCAGCAGCTTCCATTTGCTACCCATATTGTACAAACACATCCTAGGGCTACCCGGGTCCACGTTTTGGATTATATCTCGAGACCCTAGTCACGGAACGGTATGAAAAATACTCTATACTATAGAAATCATCAACAGCTTCCATTTGCTACCCATATTGTACGAACACATCCTTAAGTTATCGTGGTCCACATTTTGGGCGATATCTCGAGATCCTAGTCACGGAGCGGCATCAAAAATACTCTATACTATAGAATCATCAGCAGCTTCCATTTGCTACCCATATTGTACAAACACATCCTAGGGTTACCCGGGTCCACGTTTTGGATTATATCTCGAGGCCCTAGTCACGGAACGGTATGAAAAATACTCTATACTATAGAAATCATCAACAACTTCCATTTGCTACCCATATTGTACGAACACATCCTTAAGTTATCGGGGTCCACATTTTGGGCGATATCTCGAGACCCTAGACACGGAGCGGTATCAAAAATACTCTTTAATATAGAATCATCAGCAGCTTCCATTTGCTACCCATATTGTACAAACACATCCTAGGGTTACCCGGGTCCACGTTTTGGATTATATCTCGAGACCCTAGTCACGGAACGGTATGAAAAAATACTATAGAAATCATCAACAGCTTCCCATTTGCTACCCGTATTGTACGAACACATCCTTAAGTTATCGGGGTCCACATTTTGGGCGATATCTCGAGACCCTAGTCACGGAGCGGCATCAAAAATACTCTGTATTATAGAATCATCAGCAGCTTCCATTTGCTACCCATATTGTACAAACACATCCTAGGGTTACCCGGGTTCACGTTTTGTCCTATTTCCCGAGACCCTAGTATCCGATTCTTAAAATTTTAAAACACAAACCATCTACTGAATAGTTCAAACAAAGCCTAAAAATTTGGTTTGGATAGGTGAGCCCGTTCTTGAGTTATAAGATTACCAAGGAAATGTAACTTCTTTTTATATATGTATTGAAACGTCGGCTGTTATTTCAATATTTTGCGCTCGTCTGCGAAAATCTATAATTTTATTTACAAAATTAGTTTACAATTTGATTAAATTTACAATTCATTTTGCATATAGATATATGCATATATAATATATATATATATATATAGGTACTTACATTTGTGCTTCAGCGCACTCGTCTGCACGCGGCGATGGCTCCAAAGTAAAAGAACGAGCTTTCTTCGTTCGCTTTACTTTGAACCGAGCTCGTGAAGTGCAGCGCAAGTATGCATTTTTAAGCACCAAAAAAATGTAATTATTAATTACAACGCAATTACACCGCGTTGTAACATTCCCCCCCTCGTAAACTTGATGCCTGGCGTCAAAGTTTACCCAGATAAGTCCAATTTTGCTAACTTAACAACAGGTCGGGTTATCAATCCATGTATGGTTTTCACGATAGCGCTCCGGGCTTGGCCATCCTTTGCTCGCAAAACTTCAACTACAATTCCTTTCATCCAGGTGTTGCGTTTGCTTGTTTCATCGACGATGATTACCACGTCACCGTTGTCGACAGGTTCAGGAGGAGGTTGATACGATTTTGCGCGGCGAGTGAGGTTAGGCAGATATTCCCTCACCCACCGTCGCCAAAACTGGTCAGCCAGCTGCGACGCGACCCTAAAGTTTTTTCGGAGTGTGGCACCGCTGCTGTCTTCAATGCTTCGTTCTCGTAGTCCGCTTGACCCACCAAGCAAGAAATGATTCGGAGTGAGTGCCTCGTCGTTTGCTGTATCCAGAGGAATGTATGTCAGTGGTCTGGAATTTAGGACGTTTTCGACATCTGCTAGTGCTGCTCGAAGTATGTGCTCGTGTATAATGTTCGCGCGAAGTATGTCCGATAAAATAGATTTGACGGATCGGATCATCCTCTCCCATGCTCCGCCCATGTGCGGTGCGGCCGGGGGTATAAAACGCCACTCCACCTCCGGGTACTTTTGTTGTAGCTCGTCGGACGAAATTCTCTCTATCTCGGCTTGTAGAATACGACTTGCGCCTCTAAAATTTGTGGCATTGTCTGAAATAATTCGCCTAGGCGCACCACGACGGCAGATAAACTGCTTCAGAATAAGTAAAAATGCATCTGTGGATAGAGAGTGGGTAATTTCAATATGCACTGCGCGAACAGTAAGGCAAGTGAATAATACACCCCAGCGTTTCTCGTGATGTCTACCAACAACGACGTCTATCGGCCCGAAGAAATCTACCCCAGTGTATGTAAATGGGCGCATATTCAATGCGAGTCGTTCAGGTGGCAGAGAACCCATTTGAGGAGGCTGTGGTACTGCCTTGCGGATTCGGCAAACTTGACACTTCCTTCCGACGCTACCTACCAACGCTCTTAATCCACTCACCCAGTATTTTTGACGGATTTCGTTGACTACGACTTCGTTGTGATGATGGTGGTATTTACGATGGAAAAAATCGATTATTAGAAGTGTCACTGGATGGCGTGAGGGCAGAATTATGGGTATTTTCACGCTAATAGGGACTCCCTCTATCGAATCGATTCGACCTTTGATTCTGAGCAATCCAAACTCATCTATGAAAGCCGAGCATTTGAAAATGGAACTTTTTCGACTTACCAGTGGGCCTTGATATAGACATTTAATTTCATCTCCGAAGGTCTCACTCTGGCACATAAGAACAATTAAAACTTCGGCGCTGTTTATTGTGGTGTCCTGCAACATCATCTGAACGAACTCTGATTTAGCTGGTCTCCTGCTTACTAACCGAAGGAACCGCAAAGCGTACCTTGTTGCACCACGTAACTTCTCCCACTTACTGAACCTCGACACATGAGGTACAACTTCCGTAAAAGATGTGGAGCTAAGTGTTGTATTAAGCTCGATGTGATGAACTAACTCATGTTCTGCAGAGTTCTCTAAAATCGTCTCTGGCCACTCCCAGGAAGGCAAAGTCAAGAATTGAGGACCTTGGAACCAACGCAATTCTCCATCCAACTTCAACCACTGCTTCAACTTCGTGGCGTCGTCGGCAACGTTGTCGGCTGAAGGTACCCACCTCCAGTTATTGATGCTAGATGACTCCAAAATTTCTCCTATTCTTACGCCAACAAATTGACTGAACTTTCGAGTGTCTGATCGGATCCAGTGAAGAACGTTCTTTGAATCGGTCCAGTACACCTCCTCGCTGATAGGCAAAGTTAATTCATTTCTAATAAATTTTGCGAGTCGTAAGCCCAAAATGGCACCCATCAGTTCTAACCGCGGTATAGAAACTGGTTTCAGTGGCGCTACTCGCGACTTCGAGGCCACTAAACAACATTTCACCTTACCACTGACGGTAGCTCTTAGATAAGCAGCTGCCGCATACGCTACACTACTCGCGTCGCAGAATATATGGAGCTGAACGTCGTGAGTAAAGCTGGCTAAGGGGTAACAGCGTGGTATACGTACGTCATGTATTCGTGGTAACAATCGAACCCATGATTGCCATGCTTCGTGCTCGTCTTTTTGCACAGGTGCATCCCAGGTGACACCAGATCGCCAAATATTTTGCATTATGATTTTTGCTTGAATCATAAAAAACCCAATTAAGCCAAGAGGATCATAAACAGACATAATTACCCGAAGAACGCTCCTTTTTGTGACAGATGAGTTGTTACCGAAAACGGATGTATCAAATTTCGCGAAGAAAGTTAGCTCGTCCGACCAAGGCAGCCACCATATGCCCAGAACCTTTTCGTATGTCATAGAAGGATCTTGGAGGAGCTTACCCGATTGCTTTGCCGTCCTGGAAATTGCATGCAGTGCATTGGTAGAGTTTGACAGCCAGTTGCGCACCTCGAAGCCACCTTCACCGTGTATATGCTTGACTTGCAACGCCAAATCGATCAATTCTTTCTCGATCGATCTACGCTCTGCAGCCAATCGTCCACGTACATGTTCCGATGAATTGCCTCGACCGCACTAGCGTTTTCGTTGACGAAACGCGAAGCATTTTTGTTTTTGATGAAATTTGCCAATGATGGAGAACAAGCAGCACCAAAGGTCATCACCGTCATTACGTAAGTATCAGGATCTCTAGAGCTATTCCCATGTCGCCACAAAAACTGCTGTGCGGTTTGGTCTTTGCTGCGCACTCGAATTTGATGGAACATCTCGCGAATGTCTCCTGTGATGGCAAAAGCTCGCTCACGAAATCGTATAAGTATTCCAACCAGAGACGCCAGAAGGTCGGGCCCTTTCATTAAATAGGTGTTGAGAGCGATACCGTTGACGGTGGCAGCAGCATCCCAAACGAGCCTTGTCTTGTTTTTATTTTTATTCGTTACGGTAAAAATTGGAATGAACCATGACCTTTTTCCATGAGATATCTCATCTTTTGTCAATTTCCGAATATATCCTTTATCTTCATACTCACGAATTTGTTTGTTGAGAAAATTCCGTAAGAGTGGGTCCCGGGTCATGCGTTTTTCCAAACAACTGAGGCGTTGCAATGCCATGGAATACGAATTTGGTAAATCGATTTTATCGAATTTCCACAATAAACCCGTTTCCCAACGCTTTTCATTTTCCAAGTACTTTGTAGTCGATTGCATAATGGCGAGAGCCCGGTCATCTGCTTTGGATTTCAGTGGTTCATCTTTCATGCTAATACCAACTGCCTCTAACGCGTAATTAGCCTTTAACATTTCATCCATGCGTTCAGTTGACACACAGGAGCAGATGTGCATCACCCTGTTCGAAAGGGCATTAGCTCCCTCTCCGCGGCCATATACTGACCAACCAAGTCGACATTTAGTTGCGATGAGCTGATCTCCTTCTATTTCCTTCACTTTGAGGGGGACACCGAGCTTTGCATTGTCGACGCCAAGAAGCAGCAAATTGTGCAAATGACTGTGAGACGAGAGTACTTCCTGTAACAACGACTGCTTTGGAAGATCAAGATTAGCTACTGTTCGTATGTTCCGAAGATTAAACCGAGGCGACGTTTCATGTGTAGAAGAGAGCCCGATGGTAACACATTTTGATTTAGGCTCTACCTGTGTTATATCACCCGTCCACCTGAGACACAGCTCATCTGATGGGCCATCCAAACCAAGCTCTTCAGCAATGTGTTTCTCCAAGAGTGTGCATGTGGATCCCTCGTCTATTAACGCATACGTCTTTATGCACTTGGATTTTCCATAGAGTACTACTGGAACGTAACGCAACAATGTCTTTGTCGCGTGCTCTTCCTTATGTAACATCACAGTTGCTTTTTGCCTTGGATTGACCGAATAATTTGAATGGAGCAGAACATGGTGTGGCTTTGTGCAACCATCAATACCACAACGGCTATGCAATGGGCAGTTCTTCAGGAAATGTTTGCGGAAGCATCTGATGCATAGCTTATTGTCGCGAACAAAGCACCACCTATCGTTGGTAGACAAATCGCAAAACTGTTTGCATTTCTCGAGTCGATGATCACCACTGCACTGAAGGCAATAAGGTTGAGAGCTTGTAGCACTGTTGGTGTGAACTACGTCGTGCACGAGCACCCTTTTCTTAAATTGATTATTGTTAACTTTGACGTCATCGGCGGAACTATTTACGGATACGACTTGACTAGCGCACGTCGCCAATTTGAAAAGCCAATAGTCGAGCTCACTTATGTCAGCATGGAGCAGTGAAACCCTATATCTACCCCACTCTAATTTCAAGTCGCTTGGTAATTTGCAAAGTAGCTCAGAAAGTAGCATCGGATCATTTAAATAAGAAGAGAGGCCAATGGCTTTCAGAGTACAACAGTAATTTTGTACCGCAAGTGCAAACTGAATTAGGGTTTCCAGCTTGTCATACCTTACCAATGGCTCCTGACGTAGCTTGCGTTGCAGTGAATGGCATATGACATCTGGACGCCCATATAGCATACGTAAAGTTTCAATGGCCTGCCATACGGTTGCAGGCGCCATTAATTTACCCCTCACAGCCTCTAGTGCCACCCCCTTCAGGCATCGCTGTAGCCGAATAAGATTCTCAGAATCTGTGAAACCGCACTGCTCAGTTGACTGTTCGAAGCTGGTGATAAAAAGCGGCCACTCTTCTGGCTTGCCGGAGAACGTCGGAAGATCTTTATTTATGACTTGTCTTGATGCTATTTGCGTAGAGGATAACCTCATTTCAGATATCGCAGCTGGCGCGGTAGGAGTATGACTGTTAGATATCTGTGCCCACTGTCGGTGAGCGTCGTAGTTATTAGGCAGCCTGCCTGGTGGTTCTTGGGCACTAGTCAAAACCGAATTGACTGGTGGAATGCTACCCACACCCGGTGCAGCATCACCATAAACTGTATACATATTCCTATAAGAGGGCAAAGCATGCCAAGAGGTTGAGTGCAGCTGTGCCCGTGGGGATTGGTCTGCTTCTAACCGACCAATTACTGTAGATGGAAGATTGTTAAGCCCTGGTGTAAATTGTGTGTTGCAACTAAATGGTGCTGGAGGGCAAAAAGGTACAGCCGCTTTTGCAGCAGTGCAGTGCGTGTTGATTGGATGGCCTGTCCACGTTGTAATGCTAGATCTATTACGAAATGGTGCCTCCATTCCGTAAACAGAAGTCAGATTGGACTGCGATCGTCCATGGTTTCCGCTAGCACGAGGTAAACCGCCAACCCAAGTTGAGGTTATGCTGCCCGAATTTATACACGGTAGTGCGTACCCGCCCTCTGATGTAGCACATAATGCGTGAGCCGCGCCTTGATGCGCCAAACCATCAACGTGATGCCTCATGCATGCCCCTAGTTGTGCGTACCCATCAGAAGACGTAATATGTTCAGAAGCTTGTACCCGATGCACCGTTGGATTGGTTGATTGAAGAACCGGTGATATCGTCTCTAACCTCGAATTAGTCGTTGGCTGCACACACGTGCCCGCCGCCGGTGAAGTAACATCATTTGCCATCAGCTCGTCATCTGCCCTGATATCCATTTCTGGTGAGGACATCGCCGTTTTGTGCACGTTTCCGAAAATATTGACGCAATTAATTAAAAGAAAATATTTCCAAACCGATAAATTTCGGAAATAACCACAAAATATTTTCGTTGATATTGAAACGTCGGCTGTTATTTCAATATTTTGCGCTCGTCTGCGAAAATCTATAATTTTATTTACAAAATTAGTTTACAATTTGATTAAATTTACAATTCATTTTGCATATAGATATATGCATATATAATATATATATATATATATAGGTACTTACATTTGTGCTTCAGCGCACTCGTCTGCACGCGGCGATGGCTCCAAAGTAAAAGAACGAGCTTTCTTCGTTCGCTTTACTTTGAACCGAGCTCGTGAAGTGCAGCGCAAGTATGCATTTTTAAGCACCAAAAAAATGTAATTATTAATTACAACGCAATTACACCGCGTTGTAACAATATGTATATATAGAATATAGATGAAATCAAAAAAGCGCCGCAGGCGAAAATTTGGACTAAAAATCGAGCGATTTTTATTCCAAATTTTCAGTATTTGTGAAAATATTTCTTTTTGTAATATTTATGTATATTTGAAATCAAAAAAGCGCCGCAGCCGAAAATTTGGACTAAAAATCGCGCGATTTTTATTCCAAATTTTAAGTTTTTGTAAAAATATTTGTTTTTGTAATATTATGTATATTTGAAACTACAAAAGCGCCCCTATAAATAATAAAAGAATTGTTCGCTTCTGGTTGACTGGGTTTTTCTTATTTCGCTTTGTTCTTGTCTCTCTCATCGTTCGTTTGACAGTTCGCTCCTCAAATTTATTCTGCACGGTATTACAAACGGTTAGAAGAACATTTGTAATAATAAAATTCTAATAGAATTTGTAGTATTATTTAGTGAAAATAGCTTTAAATCAAATCTTCAATTAATAAAGAGTGTTTATAAGTGAATTCGTTACTTTTCTGTGTTTGTATTTAAGTGAAATAAGCGTCTGTAATAGGGCATTTTTTCAAGCTTATGCAAAAAATGTGCATTTTTAACGTTAAATATTGCTATTAATTCTTAATTTTAATTTATAAAAAGTAATATAAATCAAAAGGCTGATATAGTGACTACATTTGCGTGTTATAATTTTTAAATTCGGTCCACGCACTTAGACATTATAATCAAATATATCGTGGTAGAAAAGGAAAGCTCAGCCGCAAAAACTTGCGCCTGAGCCATCACTACCTGGACAACCGCTTATTTTTCTAGATTTTTACATCAAATAGTTTTCTGGGAAAACAGTAACCGTCTATTATTTTTAATGAATCCCCCATGCCACTGATCGTCGACCTCAACAAAAAATTGAACAAACAAGCTATATTTCCTTTACAAATCTATATCCAGTATTGCTTGGCTTCTGCTAAGTAATCGCTTGTCAGCTGAAAAATTCTTTGAGTTAAGTGCGGAAACAACCTAAAAATGCACGACAATAGCAATTAAGGTAATTTGAGTGTATGTAAAACTGGAAGATAACGAACCAATTGCATATACTAATAATCAACAATAAGATATGCTTTCAAAACATCGCCAACCCGATGTGTATCTATTTCAAGGACACTCCCAAAACCCCGAAAATTCAAAAATATTTTTGGAACGAAAAATTACCCTTAAAGAATGTAATTAACCTCGCGATGGGGATTTAAATATATCAAATTAAATTGTCGGCAATTGAAACGAATAACCAGGGATAAATACCCAAATAGTATGCTGGTGGACCATGTACCACGCTTAAGTAATGCATCTAAAATCAAAGTTAATTATGTTGAATATGAGCTCTCAAGTTCGTGGGATAGGATGCGTATGGCGACGTATACAGGTAAGAAAAAACTATATAGTTTCAAACAGTATTTCAAAACCATGCTTACATATGTATACATTCCTTTAAAAATGTTTTTGTTTTTTTTTTGCTTTTCTTTCTTGTATTGGTGTGAATAGTACGACTTGAAAGCAGAGGCGCTCGCCTAATTGTTGGATATACTCTATATGCCGGTTGAATTCGGATAAGTTGATAAATATTAAGAAACTATTGTACATATATATCATGGAAATTTTAATCCCGCCATTCCATTTCCCATATATATATTTTTTTTTAAGTTTTTTTTACCACTCCTATCAGGAATGTAGGTTATAGTACTTTTCCACACTCCGTACCTCATCTGGGGGAACAGTGCTGTTATCACCCAAAAAATACATATGCCGATGCCGCAATAACGTCTCTGAGGATCCCGTCCACCAGCAGTTGCGCCTGTATCGCAACCAGATCCCGGTTTAAAAACTTTAATGCAAAAATAGTTAATGTTTCTATTTAACACTACGGCTGCTTTAGATCACTCTAACGGGAGATCCCAAATCACTTTATTGTTGTTCTCGAGGCGCCTTACCTGATTTCTGTAGGCAACCAGCTCTTTCGCCAGTATTAAGCCTAGACTTCCCGAGACAGGCCATGTAAATTGATCTGGGCTACTGTCACGGTTCGTGGTGCCAGAATCTCCCTGCAGAAGTTCTTACATCAGACGTCCCAGTAACATGCCTTGGTTGGGCTGATGCAGTAACTTGCCTGGATTTTGTTGGTCTAGTGACTTGGCAGCGTTTCCTATCAGGAGGGACTTCTACCATGGTTGGTACGATGGCCTTAAGGACCGTTTGACAAACGGATCGCTACTCATATCGGAACCATTTGATCCGGCTGGGCTCTATGGTTTCAGTTGGAGGCCCATCCTTTTCACATTTTAGATTAAGTCGGTGCTCTGGCGCGAACGCCCCACGCCCATGTTCCTAAGTCACTGTTCTGAGCCTTCAGCAGCCCGACTGCATATTCCGCGGCAGGTATGGTATACAGTGAAATTATGCAGAGGGTGCCACGCCTGCCAACCACTCCGAGGTTTTTCATCCTTGCAAGATGCCAGCAAAAGACCCGACCTGAAGTAAATCCCGCAAAAGACCACCGGGTGGGTCCATCCTTTAAAGACATCCCTTATAGCAGAGTAAGGTCTTCTTGCTTGATAATTCTTGGGTAGCACTGCCAAACGGCTACCTTTGAGAGCATCCAAATAGCTTGTCTGTTGTTAGTTATTACCCAGCGGGGTTGCCGCGGGAGGAAAACCGTGCCGCTCACTGGGCCACACTGAATGAGGCGGAGGATGCGCTCGCTGCCTCTGAACGCTGGTCGTCAGTGAGATGATTTGCCGCTTCTCCGCTCTGCAGCGGGTGCGGGTACAGGGTCAACTGTTAGTTTCCCGCTTCCTTGTTCAGGATCATCATCCTCACGGGCGTGTTCCTCAATGAGCGACAATTCCGCTTCTAAGAGATCGCGAGGTGAATCTTGCCCAGCTTTTTATGGTGCCCTTTTCGTTGTTTTTGTTTGTTTTTGTTTTTATATTTGTTTACATTTATCATCCAGTGTTCCTTGTGTCACTTCGGCTTGGTGTCGAGGAAGTGCCGTTATAATACTGCCGAAATTACCTCCTGACTGCAAATCATTACTCTGGATTAGGAGGTGACAGGTCTTAGTCATCGTTCTCAAGCGGTACCGGACAACAGGGTGAGTTGTCATCTGAACGATAATTCCACAGGTGGGCCATATAGCGTTTGCTGTTTGAACCACTTATGTTTTTGAGAATGGTAACACAAATGACATGTCAAATGTGTTCATAATTTACTTAAAGGTTTGACATTTACGAAATGGGACGCTATAAGCTTGAACAAAATTGGGAAATATTGAAAAGCTATTTCCAAAGTGGTGAGTCTTCTACTCAAACTGTGAGAAACGAAAAATCATATTTTCTGATGAAGCTCATTTTCACATCGGGGGGCTATGTCAATAAGCAAAATTGTCGGATTTGGGGCCCAGAAAATCCACACGTTACTGTAGAGAAGCAAATGCATCCACAACGAGTCACTGTTTGGTGCGGTTTTTGGTCTGGCGGCATTATCTGACCATTTTTTTTTCGAAAATGAGCGAGGAGCCGGGGTTACAGTAAATGCCGAGCATTACCGTGACATGCTCAACGAGTTTTTGTTTCCAAAAATTGAAGAGGATGACATGGACGACATTTGGTTTGAACAGGACGGTGCAACTTGTCATACTGCCAAAGTTACACTAGAATTTTTTGCTACCTTTTTTGAAAACCGAATAATCAGCCGAAATTCCGATATCAATTGGCCGCCTCGGAGCTGTGATTTAAGCCCGCTGGACTATTTTTTGTGGGGAGCTGTTAAGGACAAATGCTATACGAACCATCCAGAGACGATTGATGCTTTAAAACACGAAATCGAAGTTGCCATTCATGAAATTGGAGCCCAAACAATCGAAAATGTGCTTAAAAATTGGGTTGATCGAATGGCCTACTATAAAGCCAGTCGTGGGAGTCATTTGAACGATATTATATTTTATTCATAAATGACAATGTTCAGTCCTCAAAATGAAAAAAAAGTTTTAAAAAATATTGATTAGTTTTTTTTATAGCCGATTCAAAAAGCATATTTTACATGACCCGCCCTATATTTGTAATAGGATTAATCAATACTAGTATGTAAAATAAATAAATAAATAATTGGCGCGTACACTTCTGTTAGGTGTTTGGCCGAGCTCCTCCTCCTATTTGTGGTGTGCGTGTTGATGTTGTTCCACAAATGGAGGGACCTACAGTTTCAAGCCGACTCCGAACGGCAGATATTTTTATGAGGAGCTTTTTCATGGCAGAAATACACTCGGAGGTTTGCCATTGCCTGCCGAGGGGCGACCGCTATTAGAAAAATGTTTTTATTAATTTTGCTTTCACCGAGATTCGAACCAACGACCTCTCTGTGAATTCCGAATGGTAATCACGCGCCTACCCATTCGGCTACGGCGGCCGCCTAGTATGTAACCCCCGAAAATCGGGAGGGCTTTTTGCCAACGAAAAGTAAACAGCATATGTGACACTTTTATACATATATTAAAAGTTATGATATCGATTAGAAAAGTGTATATTTTTATTCATATGTAATATGTAAGAACTTATGCATATAACATTTTTAAAATTTTTTTCAGTTAAATCAGCAATTTTTTTTTTAATTACTTCATTATAAACTACATTCAACGTCAAGTTTTCGTTATTGCCCATTTCAACTCGTATATTTTCCCAGGATCTAACCCGGCTTAACGCAACATAAAATTGGCCGTGAGCAAAGCAGTCCTCCTTTAAATGAAGCCCCACCCTTGATAATGTTTGCCCCTGGGCCTTATTTATTGTTATGGCGAAGGCTGTTATAATGGGAAATTGGCGACGCTTCAACGTAAAAGGAAGTGTGGTTTCGCTCGGCTGCAAATTTATACGAGGCAATAGAAATCGCCTTCCCGCATAACACTTCCACGTGCAAACAATTCGGATGCATTTGTTTTATGATAAGTCGTGTGCCATTCACCAATCCTTCTGCTGGGCTTAAATTGCGAATCAACATTATCACTGTTCCAATTTTCAATTGAAGCTTATGCGGCGGAGTTCTACTAAAATTGAGGGAGTGTAAACATTCCACAGGGAATCTTACCTGATCTTGTGAAACAATCGTATCAGCGCTGAGATATGTGCGCTCTTGACCAGGTAGCATATCGACTATACTCGAGTTTATGATGGCACATTGATAATTTTTTGGACATAATATGACTCGGTCTTTTAAATTATCGATTTCTATTATTCCATTATTTGGTTGGAAAACCCAGTCAATGAGGTTTCCGTTTTTTAAAAGAATTTGATCAGGAATTTTTACTCTTGATGCATTGTCTTGCCCTTCGCCGTGTCCTATGCGCAAAAGAAAATTACAATAGTCGGGTTCTTGACTACGCATATTGATTGTGAGCTTAAATGATTTAAAAAATTTCCACAAAGAGCAACGCTTTTTAAACAATTACCAACTATTATAATTTGATTAATTTCCCGCAAAGCCAATATTTCACTTTCTACTACATTATTATCTCTTACAAAATCTTCAATAAAATATTCTTTAAATGTTGTCCAAAGTTCAAGGGGCGAAGTAGGTTCTCCAAACACGCAAATCATGGCAAAAATACGTCTTAACTGTGAGGGCAGTTTGAAGGTAGACACTTCTGTCAAAACAGCAACCCATTCCGAGTTATCCACTAATTGCTTTCGTTTGACGGCCGATTCCCAAAAAGAAGAGAGGAGCTCATTACCAACTGTCAATAAATCATTGTATGATTTAGGACCCTTTATGGAAACTAACAGTAAACGTAATGCAAATCATTCTCGATCCTTTGGATCGACCATATAAATTCTGCCTATTGCGATGGCTAAATTTTTTCTTCTCTGCCACGAACGTGAATCTTGTTGCCAAGTGTAATGTTCAGGAATTTCTTGGTAAGTCAATGTATTAGCAAAAGTATCTATTGTATTCAGCTTAAAATACGCAGTAAGTGTAGTGTCCCGGAATTCTGTAATCGCTTCTGCTATAATATCACTGTCTTCACGAAAGTAAATATTTTGTAAATTTGGAAGGTGTACCGCAAGAGGTTTTACTGTGTGTGATTTTTCCTGCATTGGAAATTCAAAAAGTCTTCAACACGCTTCTGGTGCGCTTACATACCTAGCATCTACAAAAGTCGTTATCTCATCAAAATTAATGCAGTTACTAACAGGTTGTTCAATGATCTGAATACTTGCACAATCAAATCCTTTATAGATATATTTATGTAGGTGCTTAACACTTTAGATTGAAGAACATATTTCAACATTGATGTGAGCGGCGTATTTTTTTGTTAAATATTTATTATATGGTACCATCCATCGATTATCTAATTCCATTTCGTTTTGATTGACTCGAACTAAAACTTTGCTCCCGTCATCGCGGCGACGATACTGCGGATACCCATTGACATCCTGCAAAGTAACTTCTTGCAATAGTCTTGGATATTTTTTTGTGCATTCTCCAGATTCAGACATGCAAGGCGGTGAAGGATTAAGTGGGCCACATGGGCCATGCACCACACATTTTAAAACAATTTCATGAAGTTCTGGCTCAGTTTCTTTATTCGGAATTTCAGCACAAACAGCCAAGTCTATAATAGAAGCATCAATAAAGGCATCTGCATCACGAAGAGCAACCAAAATATGTCATGTGCATGCGGTAGACCTCTTTTTTGAAATTCTATTCTTCTTCTTCTTAATTGGCGCGACAACCGCTTACGCGATTTTGGCCGAGCTTAACAAAGCGCGCCAGTCGTGAAGCCAAGTCCTTCTCCACCTGATCTTTCCAACGCAGAGGAGGCCTTCCCCTTCCTCTGCTACCACCAGCTGGTACCGCATCGAATACTTTCAAAGCCGGAGCGTTTGTATCCATTCGGACGACATGACCCAGCCAACGTAGCCGCTGGATCTTTATTCGCTGCGCTATGTCTATGTCGTCGTAAAGCTCATACAGCTCATCGTTCCATCGTCTACGATATTCGCCGTTGCCAACGTGCAAAGGTCCAAAAATCTTACGCAGAATCTTTCTCTCGAACACTCCAAGCGTCGCTTCATCGGATGTTGTCATCGTCCAAGCTTCTGCGCCATACGTTAGGACGGGCATGATGAGAGTCTTGTAGAGTGTTAGTTTTGTTCGTCGAGAGAGGACTTTACTGCTCAATTGCCTACTTAGTCCAAAGTAGCACTTGTTGGCAAGAGAGATTCTACGTTGGATTTCAAGGCTGACATTATTATCGGTGTTAATGCTGGTTCCTAAATACACGAAGTCTTTTACAACCTCAAAATTATAACTGTCAACAGTGACGTGGGTGCCGATATGCGAGTGCGCCGACTCTTTGTTTGAAGACAGGAGGTACTTCGTTTTGTCCTCGTTCACCACCAAACCCATTCGCTTTGCCTCTTTATCCAGTTTGGAGAAGGCAGAACTAACAGCGCGGTTGTTAAGGCCGATGATGTCAATATCATCGGCATACGCCAGCAATTGTACGCTCTTATAAAAAATTGTGCCTGAGCGATTAAGTTCTACGGCTCGTACGATGCTCTCCAACATCAGGTTAAAGAAGTCACACGACAGTGAGTCACCCTGTCTGAAACCTCGTTTGGTATCAAACGGCTCGGAGAGGTCCTTCCCAATTCTGACGGCGCTGCTGGTGTTGAGCAACGTCATCTTACATAGCCGTATTAGTTTTGCGGGGATACCAAATTCAGACATAGCGGCATACAGGTAACTCCTTTCCGTACTGTCGAATGCAGCTTTGAAGTCGACGAAAAGATGGTGTGTGTCGATTCTCCTTTCATGGGTCTTTTCCAAGATTTGGCGTATTGTGAATATTTGGTCGATGGTAGACTTTCCAGGTCTGAAGCCACACTGATAAGGTCCAATGAATTGGTTGACGGTGGGCTTCAGCCTTTCACACAATACGCTCGCTAGAACCTTATAGGCGATATTTAGAAGACTAATCCCGCGGTAATTGGCACAAATTGCGCGATCGCCCTTCTTGTGGATTGGGCAGAGCACACTTAAATTCCAATCGGCAGGCATGCTTTCATCCGACCATATTCTGCATAGGAGCTGATGCATGCAACTTACCAGCTCCTCGCCGCCATGTTTGAATAGCTCAGCCGGCAGTCCGTCGGCGCCCGCGGCTTTGTTGTTCTTTAACCGTGATATTGCTGTTCTCACCTCGTCATGGTCGGGTAACGGAACGACAATTCCGTCGTCAACGATTGGGGTATCGGGATCTTCACATTCTCTATGACATGCGCAGCTGTCACCGTTTAACAGGTTCGAGAAGTGTTCCCTCCATAATTTAAGATTGCTCTGTACGTCAGTCACCAGATCGCCGTCTTTGTTCTTACAGGACAACGCCCCGGTCTTAAAACCGTCGTAAAGCGTCGCTTCATCGGATGTTGTCATCGTCCAAGCTTCTGCGCCATACGTTAGGACGGGCATGATGAGAGTCTTGTAGAGTGTTAGTTTTGTTCGTCGAGAGAGGACTTTACTGCTCAATTGCCTACTTAGTCCAAAGTAGCACTTGTTGGCAAGAGAGATTCTACGTTGGATTTCAAGGCTGACATTGTTATCGGTGTTAATGCTGGTTCCTAAATAGACGAAGTCTTTTACAACCTCGAAATTATAACTGTCTACAGTGACGTGGGTGCCGATACGCGAGTGCGCCGACTGTTTGTTTGAAGACAGGAGGTACTTCGTTTTGTCCTCGTTCACCACCAAACCCATTCGCTTTGCCTCTTTATCCAGTTTGGAGAAGGCAGAATTAACAGCGCGGTTGTTAAGGCCGATGATATAAATATCATCGGCTCGGAGAGGTCCTTCCCAATTCTGACGGCGCTGCTGGTGTTGAGCAACGTCATCTTATATAGCCGTATTAGTTTTGCGGGATACCAAATTCAGACATAGCGGCATACAGGGAACTCCTTTCCGTACTGTCGAATGCAGCTTTGAAGTCGACGAAAAGATGGTGTGTGTCGATTCGCCTTTCATGGGTCTTTTCCAAGATTTGGCGTATTGTGAATATTTGGTCGATGGTAGACTTTCCAGGTCTGAAGCCACACTGATAAGGTCCAATCAATTGGTTGACGGTCGGCTTCAGCCTTTCACACAATACGCTCGCTAGAACCTTTTAGGCGATATTTAGAAGACTAATCCCGCGGTAATTGGCACAAATTGCAAGATCGCCCTTCTTATGGATTGGGCAGAGCACACTTAAATTCCAATCGGCAGGCATGCTTTCATCCGACCATATTTTGCATAGGAGCTGATGCATGCACCTTACCAGCTCCTCGCCGCCATGTTTGAATAGCTCAGCCGGCAGTCCGTCGGCGCCCGCGGCTTTGTTGTTCTTTAGCCGTGATATTGCTATTCTCACCTCGTCATTTTGAAAAGGTCGAGCCAAGGAGCACCAGGAGATTTGGTGGCTCCTAAAACACTGAGGCTGAAAAGCCCATTGTATTTAACCTCGTCATGGTCGGGTAACGGAACGATAATTCCGTCGTCAACGATTGGGGTGTCGTGATCTTCACATTCTCTATGACATGCGCAGCTGTCACCGTTTAACAGGTTCGAGAAGTGTTCCCTCCATAATTTAAGATTGCTCTGTACGTTAGTCACCAGATCGCCGTCTTTGTTCTTACAGGAAAACGCCCCGGTCTTAAAACCTTCTGTAAGCCGCCGAACTTTCTGGTACAATTTTCGGGCGTTGTTCCTATTGGCCAGCATCTCAAGCTCCTCGCACTCACGTATTTCGGCCTCTCGTTTCTTCTGTCGGATAATACGTCTCTCTTCCTTTTTCAGCTCTCTGTAGCGATCCCACATGGCTCGCGTTGCGCCCGATCGCAGCGTGGCTCTATAGGCGGCATCTTTTCTTTCGGCGGCAGCATGACATTCCTCGTCGTACCAATTGTTTTTTCGGGCTCGCGGGAATCCGATTTCTTCTTCGGCGGCGGTACGTAGGGAACGAGAAATGTTGCTCCATTGCTCGCGCATGCCGGTGTGTTGGGCAGTGCTCTCCGAGAGCAGGAGTGAGAGTCGAGTGGCGAATCTTCCGGCTGTCTGTTGTGATTGCAGCTTTTCGATGTCGAACATTCTTTGCGTAGGTAGATGTACGTACAAGGTAATGATCCGAGTCGATGTTGGCTCCTCGGATCGTACGTACATCTACACCAGAAGCGTGTCTTCCATCTACCACAACATGATCGATCTGGTTTCGCGTTTTTCGATCAGGAGACAGCCAGGTAGCTTGGTGTATCTTTTTATGCTGCAATCTGGTGCTGCAGACTACCATGTTTCGGGTCCCGACGAAGTCGATCGGCCTCTGTCCGTTACCGGATGTTTCGTTGTGCAGGCTGAATTTTCCGACTGTGGGACCAAAAATTTCCTCCTTGCCCACCCTGGCGTTGAAGTCGCCAAGCACGATTTTTATGTCGTGGTGGGGGCACCGCTCATAGGAACGTTCCAGGCGCTTTTAGAAGGAATCTTTGGTCGCATCGTCCTTCTCCTCCGTCGGGGCGTGCGCGCAAATTAGCGATATGTTAAAAAAACGGGCTTTGATGCGGATTGTTGCGAGACGCTCGTCCACCGGAGTGAACGACAGCACTTGGCGACGAAGTCTCTCTCCCACAACAAATTCGACACCGAATTTGCGCTCCTTTACATGGCAGCTGTAGTAGACGTCGCAAGGTCCTATGTTTTTCTTACCTTGCCCCGTCCATCGCATCTCTTGGATGGCAGTGATGTCAGCCTTTACTCTCACGAGGACATCAACCAGCCGGGCAGAGGCACCTTCCCCATTAAGGGACCGGACATTCCAGGTGCATGCCCTCAAATCGTATTCCTTATTTCGTTTGCAGGGGTCGTCATCAGTGTTGGAAGTTCTCATCCGAGGCTTTATTGCTGTTTTCATTGGGGGGGCTTTTTAAGTGGCGGGTTCCAAACCCAGCGCACAACCAGCTATGCTGGGATGCTTCGCCTTCTAACGTTAGCTCACTCCCGAACGGGTGTTCGGAAGCTAACCAGAAGATACGTGGGCTAATCCCGGACGTTGTGAGCTGCTAAGACCATATGTAGAAGAATCGTCCTGGCCACTCCCAAGTGAATGGCGATTAGTAACTTTCCCCACTTGCGTGGACTTCTACACATGGAACCATCCTTTTGAAATTCTATTACGTAAAGAAAATATTTCACCCTTCCAAATACATACTTTTTTGAAATATCATTTAAAAGATCTTTTAGTTTTTGCTTAAAAACTCGCGCTATTAACTCAAGACGCATTTGGGGTACTTGATACTGTCCAATGTTTTGAGTTATCTCAGACCATTTTGGATTAGAGGTAAAAGTTATAAAAAGTGACGGCTTTCCATGTTTTCTAACAATAGCCATGGCATCTTGGTAATGTATATTCATATTGCGAGGTGAACCTGGAAATCTGGAAGGCAGAACGACAATGTGACCAGGGCGTGCATTTTCTAGTTCTGCTTGACGCATAACATAATCGTGTAAGCCAGCATATGTTTCAACTTTGTTGAATTTGTTTGTCGCATAGTAATCGGCTCTCTATACAAAACAGATTTTCAATTGTAATTAGTGCGAAAACTGAAAATAAAACGTTATTAAAGCAAGTGCGAAGGTGTAGTGCTTCTATCGTGATAAATGTGGGTGCTACCCGGGACACAATAAAGAAAAATAAAATTACCTAAGTTTTGGATGAAAATTTCTCCTTCGTTATCAACATCCAAATCTCCCGCGCAACTTTTTATCAGTTGATAAACAAAAACAGCTGGTAATTAACGTCAACATAGATGTTAATTAAGTGTATACCTAAAAGTATACTACAAAAATTAAGGTGTTATAATATTGTATAACAGTTTAGAAGTTCAGAGTTGCCATCTGTCCAATAGAACTTATTAAAATAAAAATTTGTAAACTTTACAATTCAAAAAAAACAAAAAAAAAAAAATAAATAAAAAATAAAAATAAAAAAATTATAAACATTAAAAATGACCCAAACACCACCTCCAGGAGGTGGAAGGGCCGCGGAACCATCTATAAGTCGGAGTGTTAGAGGTAATACTAACTCAGAGATCGACGATTTAAAAAAGAAATTGAAAGAACTAGAAAAGCTTTGCCTCCAATTAAAAGTTGAAAACCAAAAACTCAAAGAGGAAAGTAATATTTCAAACTCATCCAATACAAAACAAACTTCAAACATAAATCCGGAACAGTATGAGACTGATGAAGAAGATCTTGCACGGGAAACCGACTGGATCCTTAAAAAAAGCAAGAGACAAAGCAAAAAACGAAAGGCTGAAGAATCTCCTGAAATGGAACATATAAATAGTTTTCCACTGAGAATTCAAAATGCCACTGTCATAAATCAAAGTAAAAAGCGTGACCTTCGGCCCCCACCAATTATGGTTTCAAACGTCGAAAATTATCAGGACCTTAGAAATCTTGTTCAAAAAGCAGCCAAAAGTCACTTTGCTATAAAACTTTTAAATAATGAAACATACAAAATTAATGCATCTTCAAGTGATGATTACAGATCCATTACAAAAATGCTCACCATTTCAAATTCATCTTGGTACTCCTACGAAGATAAACAAACACGTCCAATAAAAGTGATGATCAAAAACTTACACCATTCATGTACCCCAATTTCGGTAGTGGCTGACATTAAAGAACAAGGCTTTAACATAACGAATGTCGTAAACAAGTTAAAATGGAAAACCCGCGAACCACTAAACATGTTTCTTGCCACATTCGACTCCACCGAAGACATCAAGAAAATTTATGAAATTAAATACATTCTGCATTCTGTCGTTATAATCGAACCAGTTAAAAACTCCAAAGTTATTCCACAATGCAAAAATTGCCAAGCTTTTGGCCACACAAGAAACTTCTGCGGCAAATCACCCAGATGTGTCAAATGCAGCGGAAAACATAAAACTATCGAGTGTACTAAAGAAATGGATGAAAAGCCCAAATGCTGTAACTGTGGTGAAGACCACCCGGCCAATTACCGTGGATGCGTAATTGCGAAAGAGCTTCAAAAAATGCGAAATAAAACTGGTCAGAAACAAAATACGGCTACTGATAATCAGCCTAATAATATACGTCCTGTTAATATGACAAAACATAATAATAGCCAAGCAATTTTAAATAGTAATCGGAATAAACCAACCCTTTCCGATGTAGTAAAAGGTAAAGGTAGTGAAAAACTGGTTATAACCAAAACCCAAACAAAAAGTGAAGATATTCTCGCTCAAATCCTTAATAAATTAAATAAGCAAGAAGTTTTTAATACAGACCTCCAAAAGAGACTAAATAATCTCGAACAAAAGTTAAAAACATTGTTATGATTGATAACCTTCGAATTGTAGCGTGGAACTCGAATGGATTATTAAAAAACCAAAAGGAACTCGAACTACTTTTAAATATAGAAAAAATAGATATTTGCCTAATATCCGAAACACACTTTACTACACAAAACCACATTTCCTTCAAAAATTATAATGTCTATCACACAATACATCCAAACAATTGCGCAAGAGGAGGTACTGCAGTAATTATTAAAAACAGTCTAGAACACTACGAAGAAAATAAAATTAGCTCTGACATTCTCCAAACAACAACTGTTTCAGTAAGGTTAAAACACCAATATATGTCAATTACAGCTATTTACTGTCCACCGAGGTACACGATATCATCTGACGACTTCAAAACTCTTATTAATATGCACAAACGCAAATTTATTATTGGTGGAGATTTTAACGCGAAAAATACTTATTGGGGATCGCGCCTTACTACAACCAAAGGTCGGGAGCTACTTAAAGCGGCCCAAGAAACCGGATGTGATTTCATTTCTACTGGGAAACCAACGTACTGGCCAACAGATGTAAACAAAAAACCAGATTTAATAATTCGGAGGGAGTTATACCTCTTGAAGCACAATCTGCAGGATTCTGTTCAGAACGAACGTGGTTCCAACACGCTCCGCACTAGTTTAGCAGCAAGTTGAGCGGCGCATAATTCAAGACGTGGCAACGTTATCGGATTAAGCGGAGCTACCTTAGTTTTCGAGGAAATTAATGACACAATAATGCTACCGTCGCTTTGTGTTGTTCGTGCATACGAAACGGCGGCGTAAGCGCGCTCGGACGCGTCTGCGAATACGTGCAATTGCGTAAATGACCCAGCTACTTCAGTACCAAACCAACGGTTCACCTTCAAATGTGCCAATTGCTTGAGTTCTGTGCGATGCTCCAACCACTTCGTTGCGATAGACTCAGGAATGATATCATCCCAACCTACCTTAGTGCGCCATATGTCTTGAAGCCAAATTTTTGAATTTATAGTAGCGGGAGCAAGTAGGCCCAGTGGATCGAAGAGCGTACTTGCATCTGATAGAAACATGCGCTTGGTCAACTTAACTGGCGGTTCTCTCAAGTTAATAGCAAACGTGAGATAGTCTCCTTCTGTGTTTCAGATAAGACCTAAAGCGTGAACATCCTTATCGTCGACAATATAATGTGATATGTTCGTAGATGCATTAGAAATGCTTGCGATTAGTTCAGCGCAGTTCGATGCCCACTTACGAAGTTCAAACCCCCT
>JAYXIM010008725.1:0-25192 GCA_037575425.1 Anastrepha fraterculus | reverse complement strand
CATACATAGAGTAGATGACTCACTAATTTTATTTTAATATTATTTGATACGCGAATATTAGTAGCTCAGCCATTTGGTGAATGAAGAATAAAACCAGTAAAATTATCACAAAATTGTGGTAAGCGCAAGCTGCATTTCAATATTGCTTTTATGCTACATTTTATTTTTTTTCATTTAGATATATATAGAGAGAAAGTCTATAATATATACTATAAAAGGTATCACGAATTTTGTGTTTTTTCAAAAAATATTTTTTTTGTCACTGATACTATCTATCCCCTTCAAAGTAATATCCATGACACTTGGCACTTGTGCCAAGGTTTTTTCCAATCTTCGAATCACTTCAAAAAATCATTTTGTTTTTATCTTGTTCAGCTCCTCCTTCGATGCCGTCTTTATCTCATCAATCGTACCGTAGCGTCGTCCTTTCATGGGCCTCTTCAATTTCGGAAACAAGAAAAAGTGGCAGGAGGCCGGATCTGGGGAATACGGTGGCTATGGCGTCGTTAGTGTGTTGTTTTTGGACAAAAAGTCGCGCACAAGCAGCGATGTGTGAACAGGGGCGTTATCGTGATGCAAGAGCCAATTTTTGTTCTTCCACAAATCCGGGCGTTTCTGGCGGATTTCTTCGCGCAAATTGCATAGAACTTGGAGGTAATATTCCTGCAATCGAAGAAAACGGTAAACAAAACTTTTACATTCGACTTTTTCGGTCTTGGTTCGTGCGGCAGCTTCCATTGAGATGATTGAGCTTTGGTTTATACGTCACAACCATAAACCCACGATTTGTCACCAGCCATGACCCTCTGGAGCAAATTTGGGTCGCCGCCGACAGAGTTCAACATCTCATTGGCAATGTTCTTGCGATGCTGCTTTTGGTCGAAATTGACCAGTTTTGGTACGAATTTGCGGCGACCCGTCTCATCCCTAAATCATCGAAAAAAAATCGAATGGCGCGAGCCAATCGATATGTCTAGGTCCTAAGCAACTTCTTTAACGGTGATTCGACGATTGGCTAATACCCTTTTCTTCACTTTATCAATTTTTTCTTCTATTGTAGAAGTGCTCAGGCGTCCGACACGTTGCTTTGGTCCAAAGTACCTTCTCCGTATGACACATTCAACATTTGGAATGCATCCGCGCACTTAATTTCATTTTCTTTGATCCATCTTTTTGAATAGGTAAAAATTGAAGACGATAATTATAAAATACCAACGCGATTTTTTAGCTACTTCAAACTTGCACTTTATTGCAATAAAATTTGTTTGGTCATAAAACTGAAAACCTAAAAGTTCTCTAGAAAATTTTTACATAAAGTTTGAAACAAAAATGGATGTAATTTTTGTTAGACAATTACCCATGCTTTTGTAAAAAATAATGGAGACTAAATAAAACAATTCACAATGACAATTTATGTGATTTTATTTAAGTGAAGAAACACGCAAATCTCCAAAACTCTTTAATGCATCCCTATACCTAATTGTTTACCAGAACAACCTTATTTCCAAATCTTATTAAAACATACACATTTCAATAGCACTTTCACGAAACTAAGAGTTTCATTTCATATTGCTTTTGGCTGAGTGGTCTGACAACCCATCCTTTGACTCCATCACAAATTTGTTTATATGTATGTAAGTTCAACTAATAGAAATGCATTGAGTGAACAGATTTTGAATTAATATAATTTACCTAATTTGTAGGCTGCCTTAATTTAATGTAATTACAGACTGAATAGTTGCCCTGGGGCTGGTTGTGATTTCACAGAAATAAATAAATTGAAAGTTTGACTGATTTTATAGTCACTCGCTTTGAACTTTGCTGGCCTTAACAAGAAACTTTTAAAGAAAATTTGGCCTTAAACGGAAGCAATTTCACGCAAGAGCTGGCTGATGTGATTGATAGAAAACTCTAAGGTTAAAAATACGTTGCTGCTGAAATTTTCCCATCATATACTATATGTAGAGTAGTGTATCCAACATTTGACATCGAGCTACTCGGTTGTTGCCGTTTTTGTTAGAAATTTGAAATAGTCACAACCTCTGTCTCTATTTCTATTCCTTTGGTGGCCACTTAAATGGATATATACTGACTGTCCCCTGCCTTGTTAATTTAAATAAATGCGTGTTTTACAAAGTATACAAATTTTAATAGAACTTTCGCTTTCCTGCGCAGTTTCGCTTGTATTGTATTGTGGCTGCTTTTCTCTTGTTCTTCTTTGATAAAGATAAAACGGTGTTGATTGCGAGCAAGACTTTATGTTTGTTCACATATAGAAATGTTTGCACATTTGTCCTTTCTCCTTTTATTATCTTCTACCCGTCCATTCAAGCTATTTTCATTTCACACAACCCTCCTAACTATTTTGCAGCAATTTGGTGCGCTCTAATACGCTTTCGTACAAGCGTACATGTGTTAATTCACTTTGTTTACTATTTGAGGGAATCCCAAAAACAAAACTATATTTTCTTACTTTTCTTATTCAATCTTTTCGTGTCACTCAAATCAATGACCAACTCATTTCTTTGCTTCACAAATATTTTCCACTTTCTCTCTTTTTGCCTGTTCTTGCGGAGTAGTGGCGGCACGAAGAATTCGCTGCACTTGTGCTTTTAGTGAAAATCTGATTTTACTTTTGTAGTGGCGACAAGTGTTGTTCATGGATACATTCTGGTGGAATTCCTTATTTTCTTATTTTTGCGTTGTCTAACTTTTTTATCTTATTTTTATTTTTGCAAACACTACTGCTGCCGCTGTTCATCCAAAACGTGACTGTAAAAGTTTTCATTTATTTTATTCACTTGTCGATTTTCTTTTGCACTTTCGCCAATGCTTTCCATTGGCGAGCTGCAAATAAAGGGACCTGGGCATGTACGTTTTCAATTTGCATATCATTGGCAGTGATTGGGCTGAAAATCTGCGTAGACTCGTATTAGGGGGAATGTCCTTACTTAAGTGCATGGGATTTTCGCCACAAAAGTATCTTTAAAGTTTCCTTTTAAAAGCTTTCTTTTATTTTCATACATTTCATGTGCTTACAGGATTGAACACAGATTGGGAAGCTACATTTACAAACTGTTATTTAATTATATTTTTTCCTCCTTGAGAAATCAAGGAGAAATTCGCCAAACAGTCGATTCATAAATGCCTAATTGTAGAGGGTCGAAATATCGATGTTGAAGGCTGCAAGTCCAGCAAGACTTTGCGCTACAGCAGCAAAATTCTCAACAGATCGTCTAGTGTTGGTCAGTCAGTTCATTTCTATCCTGGACAGCAAAAGGTTCTAGAAAATTTTTCAGCAACCTTTAAATTGTAGACTCATGAGGACTATTATTTTCAGTAAAACAATTACAAATGTTGCGATATGGTTTTCTTAAAATTCGACCATTTTCATAATAAATTTCGATAAATTTTTCGATAACACGTGGTTCTATCGTGTAAAATTCTACATCAGTCTATTTTTGATATCATAAAAAAAGTTGTCGTTTAGGAACTATTCACTACTGATATTTATTGTTGGAAATTCTTCGAAATTTTTCAGGAAAGGCTGGAGTATATATAAACTGAACTAATTTTTATAAATTTTTGTAATTTTGATTTTAAAAGATATTATAAAAGTATAAAATTTGGAGATTTTTTATTAAAGTTTTTTTGTTGACAATTTTTTTTTACTTTTTTCAAAAATGGCACAATAACTATTCGCCAAAAAAGTTTTAACGAATTTTCATCTTCTTCTTAATTGGAGCGATAACCGCTTACGCGATTTTGGCCGAGTTTAACAATGCGCGCCAGTTGGACATACCGAGTGAAGCCAAGTCCTTTCCCAGCTGATCTTTCCAACGCAAAGGGGGCCTTCCTCTTCCTCTGCTACCACCAGCTGGTACCGCATCGAATACTTTCAGAGCCGGAGCGTTTGTATCCATTCGGACGACGTGACCAGCTGCGCTATGTCTATGTCGTCGTAAAGCTCATACAGGTCATTATTCTAAAGCCTGCGATACTCGCCATTGCTAACGTGAAAATCGTGCGCAGAATCTTTATCTCGAACACTCCAAGCGTCGCTTCATCGGATGTTATTGTAGAGTGCTAGTTTTGTTCGTCGAGAAAGGACTTTACTACTCATTTGTCAACTTAGTCCAAAGTAACACTTGGAGCACTCCTAGCACGAATTATTGATCCTAAGTTAAATACAAAAAACAAAGAAATTTATAGAAATATTAAACAGGAAAAAGGTATTTATCTCAAAATAATATTTTTTTTTTTTTATTGTTCCAATTTGCTTTGGTCACAACACATAGAACCATAGAACCTCGTACCCGAAATTTTGTTTCCACTATCAATTAGTTATTGTTCTAAGTGACTCACTTTTAATTCCAACTTACCGACTAGCAATTTAACAGTTCAATACCCTTACTGCCACAACTAACTATCTTAACCAACTATTTTTCATACCCAGACCGTTGCCGGCGACGCTGCCACTCAATGTCAGTGGCATTGGCAAATGTGCCAACAAAAAAATTCACCTCAAATAACCGCTACCGCCTATAACTGCATTGTCTAAGCTGCCAGTCGTAGTTTATTTAGCACTTTTTATAACAAATTTTCTATCACGAATATGTACAAACTTACTTATTATAATGTACTTATGCATGTACATTTTATCTCTCCATCGCTTTATGGCACCTCGCCAGCAGGCGGGGCGTATACGTTACATTGATACGAGTATACAAAAGCCTAAACAGCAATGCACGTAGTTACTTCAATTCGTGAGCTTGCCAACCTATAGATAATTACACTTTTCTGCTCCCAGGCTCTCATGTTACCAATATCAATACTCCTTTGTTCCCAGTGCTATTACTTTCAACACTTTTCTCCATTGAAATTTATTTCCCTACCCCCAGATTCGATTACCCACACTTACCCTGCAGAGCCTAATGATGGTGTGCGTATGTCAAGTAGCAATTAAGCGGTTTCTATTGCATGTTGCCACTCCAGCTGATTGAATGTGCTCACAACATAATTGCGAAGTAGGTCAAAAACGGAGAGATGTTCAAATGTTTGTTGTGGCTTTTGTGATTGTTTTTGCTAGTTGACCTAGTTTTTTGTACCATTTTGAAGCTGTGAAAGGAGATACTTCCGCGCATTTCAGCATTCAAGCGCGTTATTTGCACAGGCTCTTATGTGCACTTCAAAGGCAGGAGCTTTTGTTTGGTTGAAAATATAGAAAAAGTAGCTGTTTTCACTGTTTGCGAAAGAAGTCAAAGCTGTGTTGACTTTAATTGTTTAGCCAGTTGATTACTTGTACTTTTGACATTTACATGCTATATATAATTAAGTAAAGTTAAGAAGTTCCTTATTTGATTCCCCCAGAGAGAGCGTAATGTGAAAAATATACAGAGAGAAAAATAAAAATAGCGAAATGTAAAAATATAGTCTCTACGAAGAGTTTATATTTCAAGGAGTATGACAGAAATTAAAAAAAAATATTTCGTTAGAGATTTCTTTCTTTTTCATGTGAAAATTCGCTTAACTTTATTTTTAGGAGTATATCTGGGCTAACCAAGTAATGACGTTCTTGTTTCATGCCAATCATTTCTTGTTAAATTCAGTTAATCAATGAATTTTTCGAGAAGTCTTATTCTTAAAGCAAAACTTATTAGTATTGAAGAAAAAGTGCCTTTTATATGTAAAAAGATTATTTGGGTTTGTTGGATATTTATTCATAGTCATAAATTTAAGTCAAACCCCTCTTAGAAATGGCAAAATTGTTGCAGAAGTTTCACCTTTTTGTTATGACGTCGTACTCTGCTATGCATCCATATAGTTTTTAGACGTAAATTAAATCATCTAAGTGCTTTATAGGACTGATAAGAGCATCATAAATCGTATGCTAATTAAGCAAAACCTAAAGTAAGTCTAATCGAAATCGCAGGAAAGCGAGGAAAACCACCGATATCTATTAAAATTTTAAAACCTCGGCTTTTTTCCTGGTTTTCTTATAGAAATAGTTCGTCATGTTGCAAAATTATACCACTATGTCAATGAGTAATGCAAATATCGATAAAGGACTTTTGGCAAACGACCTCAATTCTCTCCGTAAATTCTCATTCTATCGACTTTCTTTCATCTATCGGCTTAAGACGATTGCTCCAGAACTGCAATATGAGTTTCAGATATAGAAAAAACCAGACGGAGTTATAGTATATTCAGTCCTTGTGAAATTCACAGAACACTTGCTACTAAACAGGTTCGTAATTACGACGTCGGGCCCCTCGACGATACGCAGATCTGTCAAGAGGGGCACCCCTCAGGGCGGTGTACTTTCTCCTTTGCTGTGGATTCTGGCAATGGATCAATTGTTGAAGAGTCTGGAGGAAATGAGGATACACGTAGCGGCCTACGCAGACGATGTTGCAATATTAATTAGAGGGAAATTCCCAGACACCCTCTGCAACATAATGCAAAATGCTTTGAACGATGTAAGCCGGTGGGCTGCATCGAGTGGTCTCAAAGCAGAACTAATCATGTTCACCAGGAAATAGAGGATACAGAGAAATCGGCACTTAGGTTAAGAGAATCTTCTAACTTTGCCATTAGCAGAAGGGGTCACGCTAGAATACTAGACGAATACCCCTTCGTACATCAAACGACAGACTTTTGTAGCTCAGTAGAGTTGCATTTAGACACATCCTTTACCCCAACTTTCCCAACGAGAGAAGATTGGGACAATGGAGTAATGGACAATAGAAGTGGAATCAGCATCTATACTGATGGTTCCAAATGAAATGATCAAGTAGTCGGAGTCCTTCATTCTGAAGGAATGAATGCCAACATCGCATTCCGGTTACCGGACCACTGCAGTGTATTCCTAGGGGAAATATTGGCTATCAGAGAAGGTCTGCTAGCCCTAAATAAAAGTGTCCTCACCACAAGAGATATAAACATATATTCAGATAGCCAATCGGCCCTGAAAGCTTTAAAATCGGGTAATATTAACTCGAAGACAGTAAAGGAATGTATCGACGTTTTGTCAGAACTATCACAGTACTTTATAATAAACCTGCTCTGGGTGCCGGGTCATAGAGGGTAACTGCAAAGCAAATGAACTAGCGAGATTGGATACCACATTACTGATCCAACCAGACAAAGCGAGCATACCTATACCTTTAGCAACTTGTAAGATTCTCATAGATAAACACACTATCAGTGCTGCCAACTGGCTATGGTCTCAGTCCCTGACCTGTGCAACAAGTCGAATGACGTGGCCGGAATGGAATACGCGCCGCACAAAACGACTGTTGAAACTAAACAGGAAAAATATGAGAAATCTTCTCGGGGACCTAACCGGGCATTGTCTGATTGGTAGACATGCCAGTAAACTGGGAGCACCCTATAACTATATACTATTGCAGAAGCTGTAACGACATTGAAGAAGAAGAGACCATAGAACACTTTCTATGCGGGTGCATGGCTCTGGATAGAAGAAGGTTCAACTTTTTAGGAAAAAGTTCCCTGAATAACTTGGCAGAAGTAGCCAATATAAAAATAACAAGTCTTGTTAGATTTATTAAGGCCACAGGTTGGTTCAATGAGGACAACGTAGAGTGAGGAGAGGGGACAGCCCTGGTGATATCACAAAGGACCTACAGCAGGCCAAGGTGTGTCAACCGACAACCACTATACCTACCCACCTATTATATTCAGTGAGTACGATGATTGTGCCATAATACGTTTTAAGCTCTTGGCTGAAATTCGTTCACAATAATAGACTCGTTAGATTACGCGTTATTGTGGTACAAAATTCATGAGCTCTTTCGCATATTTCTTTATCTACTGGTTTTTCCTCGAATGCCATGCACAGACATTAATTACCGAAAATGAGGAAATTAAATTATGGGTATATGCTTATAGAAAGAATAATACTTTCGCGTTACATCTTCATATATGGCGGTATAACCATGCCCCGACATCTGCTACTGACGGAAATATCAGCAGGTCTTTCGGATACTGCGAATTTAGAAGCCGTGTCTCATCAAAGAAGGACCAAGGGAGCAGCCCTGCCAACAACCTAAGCGAGTATAATCTAATAACCTATATTTCGTCGAAAATGAATGTAACTATTCGAGTTTCTACAAGAATACAAAACAAAAATTGGATTCACATATAGAAGACTATTATATTAAATTCAAGATTACTGCTGCCTTAACAAAATAAAAATAAATAGAATAATTAAATATAAACATAAGTAATATATTTCACCAGACCCTTCCGATTTTCTTAATATAATATTATAAATACATTTAAAATTAGCTTTACTATTTTCGGAAGTAATTGACATTTTAGCAGCATATTTATATGCACAAGTATTTGGGCTCTGGCTCATTCTGCTTTCCATTGCCATGTGCTTCCGCAGACAAATCAATTGCAAGTATTTTGGTTCTTATTGGCGCCCCAAATGGTCAAACTTTTCATTTTAATACATCGTAATTGAATTTAAGGGCACTCAAAGGGTAGTGAATGAAATCAAATGGGTTTCATATAAAAACTATTGTAAAATGGAAAACAAGCAGCTCGAATGGGAGCTGACTTTTTTGCGAACCACCAAACTTTCGTTATGGGTACGAAGGCCATTAGAAATAATTATTCTTGTTTTGTTCTGCTATGCAATTTGAGCTCCGAATGCATCGAGCTTTAGATTGACTCTCGATTAGAAGTCAGCGCAGAGAAATGGCTACAATTTTGCGAGCACGATGCCGAAAACTATTTACTTTGCGGTTGCAGTTATTAGTTGACTAAATCATATTTTTACTGAATTTTTGTCATCATGATTGTTATTTCTGATGAACTTCGCATATCGGCATGAATACTTTCAGTTAACCTCAATATTTAATTTTCTCTTCCTCATTTCACGAGCTTCTCAATGAATATTTGCAATTTTGCAATTGTGTTCAAAATATCTGACGTTCAAATTAATACATAGAAAAATGTATCCTTAAGCAAAATGCAAGCAGTGCGTGTAATATATGAAGTTAATGATTCACAACAACGGCTTTGATTATGGACACGAATCCATTGAAGGTGCGCCGTGCTTTTTATATACGTATTTGGTTGAGGGTCAGATTACCAAGAGCCGTAGTCGACAATGGCCAGCAGGCGCAGATTTGCGGCGCTGAAGATTATTTGCATAAATTGTAATCTGGCTAAGAGCATTTAAAGACCATCAGGTGGTTATGGTAAGTTAATCATTTGCAGCTGAAAATATCATTTCTGACGAAAAAAATGAATTAAAGAATAAAGTTACATAATGAAGGTAATGAATGCGTATCCCTTGTAAGCCAGAAGGAATAGACATGAAATAAAAAATGAAATTTCAACTTAATATATGTTTCCTTAGAAAAGCTATGTGGTAGATGCTAAAATGGAGGATTATTATTTTTATTCTTTTCCATATTTCCATATTCACCTTCACCTTAGTCCTTTTTATAATTATTTAAATTTAACTTTGCCTCTATCTTTTTCTTTGACCTTACGTATCATTTTCTTATTTTAATCTTAGCATCTTCCTTTGCTTCATCTACATATTTAGCACTCCCTCATCCTCGTAATAAGTTTAAATCGCTGCTTCAGACGCGTCAGTAATTCAATTCATATTAATATTAAAGCCTAAATGTAGGCGGCATATAGAAGTAGGCACATGTTTTGGCATAGGTTTAGTGTAATTTTTTCGCTTTTTGTTCAACTTATTTGAAATTTAATTAATTCGCTTTCATTCATCATCGAAACTCCGTTCGAATGATATACAACTCTTTAAGCCTTAGAAATATAGCTCAGCCGTAAAAAGGATTTGCTTATTCGGATATAAGATATAGGTGCGTGTGTGTGAAGTATGAAAGTCTGAGCGTAAGTATGTTTATAGATTCAAGCAACCCAGTCGCTGCCTTTCACAACCAAATACAATAAAGAGAGAAATAAGAAGTAGCGCAAAACAAATAAAGGCACTCGTGCAAAAAATCTCGTATGCGAGTGTGTTCGTGTTTTCCCTTACTAAGTGTCACGTCCTCTGAATACGCATTTCTACGCCTGACTTATATCTCAAAGTTATTCAATGTGTTCGTATAAGCATAAGTACGGCAATGACAAACACAACTTACTTTAATTTTTACGGTCAATTTGCTTAACTTTTATTAAATAATATATGACTTCACGAAAAGCCCAAAAGTGGGGATGGGTAATAAAATTTTAGTGATACATAAAAACATGTACTAGTCAGGCCTATTCCTATTAAGTTGGCCCTTCAACGACCCCTTCTCTTTCCATTACTTTATTGCATTTGTTTTTATTTGTTTTTCTATCCGTTTTCAGCAAAACAGTTACATTTAGTGAAGTTCCGATATTAACGCTATCGAAAGAGGAGTGAAGGTAATGGGGCAAATGCAAGACGGTCGAATCGGCAGGTCAACGAACTTGGAAAATGTGAGGAGAAATAGTAAAGAGGAAAAACAATAGGCAATTTAAAGAGAGGCTACTTTTACGGGAGGCACGTAGAAAAATTTAAATAGAATTATGTACCCTCTTGTGTAGTGAGCGCTAGCTATCCCTCACAGAATGTAAATAAATGAAGCAGCACCGCCCGTGGCAGTAAATGGTATAGAAAGCGAGGTGAGCGGCGGAAAATGCGTTTAACGCAAACTGAAGTTGTGGTTGATGAAGGAAAGAAACAAAATAAGGGAAAAATATTAATTTAAATTAAATAAATTGAAATAAAACAATAGCGAAAGAATATTCGATAAAGTAAATTTAAATGAAATCAAATAAAAAATATTCAATTAAATAAAATAATTTGAACTAAAACTAAACGAAACAAAATACAAAGAAAAAAATAATCGAACTAAAATGAAATGAGAATATATTATAAAATAAAATAATGAAATTATTAATGAAATAAAATCATATTAAACAAAGTTTAATAAAATTAAATATACCAAAACCAATAAAAAAAATTAACGAAGAAAAATAAAAGAAACAAATTAAAAATAAAATTGCTTTAATGAAACAAAAAAATTAAAAACAAATAAGTAAAATAATATATCTTTCAATAAATTAAATTAAAAACCACAAAATTAAAAAATAAAAATAAATAAAACAAAAACAAAATTGAGCGAAAAGGAAAAATTTGTAAAATAAAAATATATTAAATGAAATAAGAAATAAATAAAAAATATGTTAAATCAAATAAAATATCCTAAAATTAACTTAAATACAATAAAAAATGAAATAAGAAAAAATAATGATATAAAAAAAACAAATTATTGACATAAAATACCTTAAAATAAAGTAATTCACACAGTACACCATGATTTAAATCGCTTACTGGCTTTAGTATTCTTAAGCAATGATCTAAAGTCTGATGTCGAGTCCCTCTCTTCACCCCCTCAAATCAAAAATCATAACTTCTATAAAGCCAATTTCAATCAGATATCACGGTCATTGGGCTTGGTAGATTGGGAAACTGTTTTAAAAACACCCGAGCTATCACAAATGTATGATGATTTCGTAGGAAGACTAGAAAGGACAATATGGTCGTTCCTATAGTGTATGCAAAAAATCAGTCCAAACCGGCCTCGTACAATTCTAGGCTCATTAATCTTAACAATAAAAAAAACAGCAAAAAAACCAAAGCATGCAAACTATACTGGAAATCTAAAAATAACGCAAAGCTTTATGAAGCGTACAATCGGTTTAAAAAAAAATGCCATGTTCTGAACAAATTTTTATATCAGAACTACATTTCTAAAGTAGAGAGTGGTATCAAACAAAATTGTACATATTTTTGGCAGTTCATTAACGGTAAAAAGGAAACCACTGGAATCCCGGATAAAATGCATTATTTGGGGGAAACGTTGTCGGACATTCAAAAAATTAGTAATCTTTTTGCAGATTTTTTTCAATCTGTTTATGTTTGTCAATCTGACACCGGAATAGAAGATACCTCTTTTAACAGCTCACGAACAATTAAAGGTTTCAAGCTCTCAAATAATGATGTACTCAGTAACCTTTTGGCCTTGGCAAATGACTCCTGGAGAAGATGGCTTCCTTCCTATATTAGTAAAACAATGTGCTACATCGTTAGCAAAACCATTAACAATAACCTTCAATAAACCACTAGCTTCTGGTGCGTTTTTACATAATAGGAAAAAATCGTTTATCATTCCGATACATAAGTCTCGAAGCAAGTCGAAAGTCCAAAATTATCGCCCTATCTGCAAAATCTCTTGCATACCTAAACTCTTTGAAAAGCTAGTTCATGATTTCAATTTCTTGCAAATTTCAGATCTCATAACGCCTAATCGGAACAACTTTGTTAAGGGTAGATCTACTGATACGAATTTAGGGTTATTTGCAAATTTTGTCTTAAACAAATTTGAAACAGGCCAACAATGCGATGTCATATTCACCGATTTTTCAAAAGCGTTCGATGGAGTCAGCCATAGTATCCTATTTAAACAGGTGGGTTCAATTGGTCTTGATCCCAGCTTACTCAAGTGGCTTGCATCTTATCTAACAGATAGAACTCAATTCGTTCGTATAAATAACATAAAATCTGATGCCATCAAAGTTACCTCAGGCGTACCTCAAGGTAGTCTTGGTCCACTATTGTTCTTAATGTTTGTTAATGACATTCCAGATGTTTTCGAGACAACACTGGAGGTAATACTTTTTAATTTTCCCACTCGTAACCATAGACTCAGCAATATGTTCCATTTACCTTATCACAAGACCAATTTTAGTCGAAATGAAACGCTTGCACGTTGTACCTATAAGGCAGTCTAACCAATTATGCAAAAATTTGAATATATTCTCTAACTCACGAGAGACTTTCAAATCAAAACTTAAAATGGAGATAATATACTTACATTTTTTGAATTGTGACTAATGTACCTCACAGTATTGTTTATATTACATAATATATTGGCTTTACTATTAGTAATCTATTTGAGTTGTACTTTAATTGATGAAAGAATTAAATAAATAAATAAATAAAAATAAATGCAAAAATAAGTAAATAAAATTAAATATCTAAAAATGATATAAAACTAAATTAAAGTAAATACAATAAAAAAAATTATTTAAAACAAAATAAAACAAAAAGGAAAAAATTAGAAAAATAAAGTTACATAAAGAGGAAAAATTAAAACAAAGTAATTTATGTATAATAATATAAAATAAATAAACTAAATCATAAGCTAAATCATCATAAAAGTTGTCTCAAAAAAATACTTGTTTTAACGAAGTGCGAACCAAACAAATCAAAAAAATCTTTGTCCCCAATCCCTAATTTTATCAAAAGCAGGGCAATGCACACAAAGCCTACCCTGTAGATCGATCGATTTTTTCAATAATTATTATTGCCATCTTTAGATTTTTATTAGTTTTGAATAAAATAAATTTAGTTTAGTTTAGGGCAGCTGGACTTGGCCGATGCAGAAATGGATAATAAAATATTTGTTTTGTTTGAATTTATTTTTTTTGCATTAAAACAGCGAAATGTCAACTGGAAATCAGTTGTTTGTGTACTTGCAGGCACTACCTTGCAAGTCATGTAACCAAACAAATAAAAATTAATTTCTCAAGCAAAAAAACAAAAAATGGGAATGATTCAGAAACAGGGGACTTGGGTTCTTTATGAGTTAAAACCAAGGGATGTTGAACTTCGTTTTTTCGACGTTTCGCCTGTGAACAACTGCTCCAGCAGCAAAAAAGGAAGGGTTTTCTTCATCGCATCGCAACGGGTGATGAAAATTGGATTCATTACAGCAATCCAGGGACTGCGCGGTGATGCTTTTACGTCGTCGCTTCGGCCGAATATTCACGCTGTGAAGGTTATGCTATATATTTGGTGGGACCCAGTTGGTGTTATTTATTATGAACTGTTAAAAGCAAGTGAAACCATCACTGGGTATCGGTATCGACTTCAATTGATGCGATTGAGCCGAGCACAGAGATGCATGAAAAAGTGATTCTACAGCATGACAACGCTCGGCCTCACGTTATTAAACCCATTAAAACCTACCTGGAAACACTGAAATGGGAAATCCTACCCCACTCGCCATATTTTCCAGATATTACGCCATCTGATTATCACCTGTACCGATCGATGGCACATGGTCTAGCTGACCAGCAGCTCCATTTGTATCAAGCCATTTTTAATGTCTTGATCCGTGGAGAGCCTCAAAATATGAACAGTTCTACTGCTACAGTATATGAGATCTACCGGAAAAAGGAGGAAAAGTAGTAGTCAGCGATGGACTATACTCTCAATGATTCACTTGTAACCATTTTTTCAGAATAAAGTTGTATTTTTATCAAAAAAACAGCGAGAACTTAGTTGCGCACGTAATATTAAACTTTAATTCGTTCCCTACAGTTTTTCCCGATTTATTTTATTTCTCAAGATAAAAATTCCTGATGTACCACAAAATTAAAGAGTATCAATCAAATCTGAAATTCAAAAGTTCACGGACGTATGGAACGCCCCTGTGTTACGCAAGAGCATTAACCATCTCTTCACATGCAGTCTTCTCCCTTTCAAAGCAGGGAAGAATTATAAAGTTGTATGGTTCAGGTATTCAGACTATGAAATCATTACGACTTATTCTTCATTAAATACACATCATTTCATAGCAACCATCTGCTGCTCGATGATGGCAGTAATAGCAGGTCCCTCCTTTTGGAAGACAACATCAAGTGGTATACCACAAATTGTAGAGGAAGTTCGACCAAATATTAAAGGAGAAAGGGAGTAGGTATATAAATCTCCCTTGGCATTTTAGCGTGTTGGGATATTTGATCTAAGCATTCTCGGGTAAGCTGTTTTTACCCTAGCAGCTGTATGAATGAAAGCAAGGTTATTCAACTTCCTGTTGTTTTGTAAAATGTTTTCACAGGAAGTCAGAAATTACAAATATAATCGAAGAAACCAAAGGGCAAAGAAGGTGTGAAATGAATGCCTCTGCCTCAATTACTAAACACTAAACGTAGAATGGCTCAAGCAGCTTAAAAGCTTAACTTTTGTGAAAGAATAAA
Organism: Anastrepha fraterculus; assembly: GCA_037575425.1. Taxonomy (NCBI): domain Eukaryota; kingdom Metazoa; phylum Arthropoda; class Insecta; order Diptera; family Tephritidae; genus Anastrepha; species Anastrepha fraterculus. The sequence continues at coordinate 10,108 of JAYXIM010008725.1, read as the reverse complement.
ATAAAAGTTGAAGGTAGCTTAACTACAAAATTAAATAATTTTAATATCTTTGCTGTTATTTGCCGCATTTTGTATTCAAAAGCTGCTATTTACTTAACACACGACCCCACCAGCTATCTATTTCGCTCGTTCGCTTGCTTTGCTGCGCTTTACTACAGATTAAGTGAGCATTGACCTCATTCACTAACTAACGAGCAAACGGCCGCGAGTTACAGGAAAAGTTGTCATGCTGAAATATCTAAACAAACATTTTTTTCTTGTGATAAAATATTTGTTATTTTACTCTTGCCATATTTCTTTTCCGTCGTTTTACTACTTCGTGACACTTGAAAAGGATGCCAAAATATTTGACAGCATAGAAAATAAGTTTTCTATTTATTGAAAAGAGGGAGTGAACAAAACATTGGGGGATCAACGCGTGATGGAAATGTGACAATATGAGTTTTTGGCAGTAAAAGGCGACGTTTTTATTTGAAGAAAGCGTGATCTGGTGTTCGTATTTGATAGAGGCTCTTTTGTTGCTTTTCTTCTCAATATTAATTTTTGATAGAAAGACTAAAACTTATACTTAAACAGTAAGGCAAAATATGCGATATATTGAAAGGGAAAGAATTGGAGAATTAAGGTTAGTGAAATAAAAACATAAATCGTTTTACAAACTTACGTGAACTATTTAAAAAAAAAATTGCATATAGCATCGTACGTTAACAATATTTGACACTTGTGAACTAGACAGCTGAGGTATGCAAACAGATAAGCTATGGAATTAGTAAAAAAGTTAAAAAAAAAATGTATTAATTTTGCGTCACCTTGTATAAGAACATGAACTTATGGCGCCATCTGCTGAAGAATGTTTACAGTCACTTATTTGATGCAGATATGATTTTTTGGCGAAGTGTTCACAATATCTTCCGAAAATGGAGAAACAGAGTATATAGATATTTTATTTAATTTGTTTTGTTTAATTTCTCAACATAAAATAAAAAAAAAATCTCCACTAATTTCATTGTAAAGCAAAAACAACCAAAACATACAAAAAATTCAAGCTGCAGCTTAAATAAAACAGTTAAAAAAGCGAATCTATATTTTATAATTTTTAACATTTTAAGGTATTTCGTACTTTCTCGGGTATCCTCTATTAGCACCTAGCGGACCCGACAAACTTCGTTCTGTCAAATAGATTTTGAATGTGGCAGTTTATATTTCGACCTTAAGACGTTTTTACTCTGCTGACTCTCCCACACCGCCCTATCATCATGGTGACGGTTCTGTTCAAGAGAATTAAAGAAAAGGGTCAGCTCGGGTGACCTAAGTATCTTCGCTTCCATGAACTTTGGCCACCCTTTTGGGACCCACTAAAAACCCTGACTGGGATGTTTGCCAGAGGGCTTCAAACTAAGAGGGTAACTTAAGGTTTAAACCTGATTGGAAAATAATCTAAAGGGATGGTGGGGACCTAAAGGTGACAAATATTTATAAATGAAATGAAAAAACATAGAGATAATTAATTATTTATTATTATTATTATTGGCATAGGGTTAGTAACCGATATAATAAAGAATAATGAAATAAAACGTGTATAAGTGTTTTCAGTAATCGCTTTATTGCAAATGAGGTGAATCATAATTATTAACAAAAATCTGTTTTATTTTTATTGTAGTGCTTTATGATATACAATGTTTTTTGTTTGATTACCTGGTGAATATACAAACAAATCTGATGGTTTTCCAATTGACCATGTGAGAAACAAGGGGTTTCTAGATTAGATTTGTCTTTTGGTATTCTTAAAATATGTTTGGATTTGTTCAGCCCTGCATTATTATTCTTAGAATTTACCTACCTATTTTTGTTTATTATTTGTGAATAAAATCATTCCTTAACTCATTCTGAAACTAAAACAAAAGAAAGAATATTGCGAGACCAATCAAATCTATAGCTCTTATATTTTTTGACTTTTCAATTTGATCGGGTTCACGATATTATCACCTTTTTGTAAACGCATTAGATCCTCCAACGCAAACACGCACATGAACGCGCAATATTTGTATGGGGAAAAAGGGCTGTTTTAGGGGTTTCCCGGAAATTATTCAAATTTTTCTCGCCGTACAAACCATCCTTGGACTTCAGGGAACATTTTAAAAAAATAATTGTTAAGATTGGTCCATGCGTTGTTGAGTTATGCGCTTACCAACACATTTTACGATTCATTTTTATATTATAGAATTCAGTTTGACGTCCACGTGGTATGGAGTCAACCAATTTTTCGAGTATTCTGGACTAATTTGGTTTCACTCTTCAAGTATCACCACTTTCAATCAGATTTTTTACGGATGTTATATTTGCTTAAAGATGTAATATTATGAAAATTGGAAAACTTTACAAAAAAAATCGTACCTGTATCAAATAAGGTGTGAGTGACTACACGTAAACTAGTATACTCGCTACTCACAACTTTATTTTCCATGTTCAGAATGGCTCAACTCAGAACTAACCACAAAACTTAAATTTTGTATCCTGTTATTAAACATTAAGGCGCTATTACCAACAAACAATTCTTCTAAATAGAGATATTCCACTATTCTCTCGTATGACTTGACTGCATTTAGGCAAAGACCAATTATCGTATCCCTGTAATTACAGGCAAGTCTAAATAAATTTTAAAACACAAATACATATCTCAACTAGACCGATTATATTGAAAAAATACAATTGAATATCATCAGCTTAAACATGGGCATTTATATAGACACACAGAGCGAATATATCATTCATAAAAAAACTAAACGAAATGGGGCAAAGAACAGAACCTTGCGGCACACCGGAGACAAGAAAACAAGACATGGAAGTGTTTACCTGACAAATAGCTGATCAAAAGCCTGACAGAGCTATAAGAAAATCCAAGAATGCAAAGATTTTTGCAACAAAGATCGTGGTTTACCGAATTAAATGCCTTTGAGGAATTCAGAAGGCAAAGCAAAGATAAACCACCATTGTCAAACTCTATATTTAAGTCACCAAGTATTTTTATCATAGCCGCATAACAGCTATGTTTAGGTCAAAGCCCATACTGCAGTGAATAGGTGGGTAAGTGAAGCTTGTGAAGAGGATGATAAGACGTCGGACCAGTTCCTATGCGTCTGCCCCGCCTTCGCTCGAATCGGGTTTGAGGTCTTTGGCACTGATGTGTTAAGAAGCGACCATCTTGGCTCCTTGGCACCACAAGATCTACTCAGATTTCTTCGGAGATCGGATAGATTTAAAGAAAATTAAAAGGGAATCCAACTGTAATAAAATGGACTTAATGAATCTCTTAATTCATGTGACTTGCTAGTTGTCCCGACAAAAAAAAAAAAAGGTGAAATGGTTGATATACCAGTCTGATATACTAGTTGATATACCAGTTGATATTCCATTTTGGGACGTCCAACGAGCAAATATCTACAGTCAACCAGAGTTTTTGATGTAAGGGAGAAGGTTGATGGGATTTAAGTTGGAGCACTGTCCCAGGCTGTCGAAGAAAGGAGCATCCAATGTCAGCAAAGGTCTGGCTGCCAAGCCCGCATATTTACAGAGAATGTTTCCAACAATCTCCTTCTTTGAATGGTCCCCACAGCTTCTGCACTGGAAATTAAATGGTAACCCAAGCATTTCTGCGTGAGTGCTGATCATTCAATAACCGGTAATCACAGCTATGAATTTGAAAATTGAACAGCGAGAAGTCGCCACTGCAGTGCGATCAATAAATTATTTTCCTAAGCAAATGATGAAATTTACTTTGGCATCAGTGACATTTACACCTTTGGAGAGGATGGCAAAAAGCTAACAGGCATGTAATCACTAGGGCTAGTAGCAGTACTCTTTTTGGCTATTTGGGATGATGACAACCTTTCTTCGCTCTATTAGTAAACATCTTCATGTAATGGCCTTGTAGTTTCACTATAGATTTCACACGAATAAATTCGCAGTCTAGTGAAGCTTGTAATACCCTGAATGGTCTACTAAACTGCATATCCAAAATTTTTCTAAAAATTTTGAATAAACACTGTGAAATTTTTACTTTGGTTGATTTGTTTTTAATTTGTGTAAAGTTCGAAATGTTGCACAGAGTTGAATATGGCTTTTGTAAAAGAGTGAGTTTTCATAATAAAATATTAATATTTAATAAAAGATAAATATGAAGTCGGAAGAGAATTCAAACTATATTGGGTATGCCAGGCACGCTCAACACTACGACAACCCGTCACCAGCTCGTAAGATCTGAAGGCTTTAATAACCGCTTGGCTATCCGCCAAGATTGAATAGCTTCGCTGTTCGCTGGCACTGAAGTGTGTCTATTTTTCTATTGCATGTACAATATTCATATCCGAAGGGTGTCACTTTCCCAACAGTTTCAGAGTATCTTGACTTCGGTTTAAATGCACCAACCCCTCTACCTTCTTCAAGTACTGTCTCATCTCATTAAAAACAAACATAATCTATTCGCGCAGATTTTACCACGAAGTTGCTTGTAAAAGTTAAATGAATAAAAACCCAATACCATTAAAGCCTGATCACAGGCGAATTAGTAGCTGTGTACCTTCATAAAACAATCACGGCTTTTTGCCATTCAGTAAAAATATATTTAATCTCTGGCCAGATAGATGCGCCATTCTACTCTCCAATGTAGCTGCGCTAAAGCACAATTTTCATTTACTTGCCCTGCCCACTTCTGCTGCTACACACCCCGAAGCGAATCGTGACTGGTTGCTTGTCCGCCTGCCTGATGTGACGTGTCTACTGCAGCTTAGTGGCCGACGAATGCAAATCAAATATTTGCACCACAAGTTGCGGATCGCACGTCTTTCTTTAGTAGTTCCCTGTGGTTGTGTATGTGTGCCCTTCTCTGTCTGTTTGTGTCTGTTGTGGCTATGTGGAGCTGAGAGTTTGCGTGACACGCTGTTGTTTCTGCGAGTGGTGCATGTTGTGGTGATATCCAATGACAATATCCACTGATTGCTTGGCACATAATGGCATGGCAATGCAGCGACACCAATAAGCGAACCAGCCAACTATCAGCTACTTCAGTAATAACGTGGATTCCCAGCGTGTCACTTTGGTCGGTCGTGTAAAGGGGGCGTCATGAGGTAAGCGTTAAAAAACTCACACTGGGGAAAAAATAGAGCACAAATTAAAAAAGAGAGAGTGAAAAACTTTAACTTAGAAAATTTACGACTTTGTGTGCTTTGCAGTATAAATGAAATGCATGCAATGGCATTTGAATTGCGGATCAACTGTATCCAGCGTCATTTGCATAGCAATAAAAGAACAAGTCATCTGCATATGTATGCATGTCATGTGTGTGTGGGGGGGGTTGATTTCTTCGACTGGGCCAGCGGTAAATTGCATTGGCGCTTTGCATACCTCTGCGCCATAGTGAAAGTGGCTATGAATATACGCTGGCAAGGAAGCAGCGTGCAGAAATGTGTGGATTAAACGGATGCCGCCAAAATAGGACAAAGCTGACACAAAGCGCCATTGAGCAGATTAGCGATTTGAAAATTTATAGAGTTTTGCTACAAAATGTATAATTTTTTCTTTTCTTCTAAATTACTGTTAGTCTAAAAATTTTGATAATTTTTAAACAGACTAAGTACTTAACATTAAAAATAACATAATAAATAATTAAACATTTCAAAAAATAAGAGCTGAAACTAAGATTCTAATAAAATGGCATCCAGTTCTAAAGGATTAATTTTCAAATTATGTATTTCCGATACACCAAATTAGATAATTACAAGGCTCTAACTCTTGCCAAAACAAAAATATCACGATTCCGTAGGCTTCTGCAAGGGATACTAAAACGAAACCTGGATGGTGAATAAGTCACATCTGGCATAATAACAAAAATCAGTCTGAGCCAAAGGAAAGTTCTGCTATTGTCTAAAGATATCAGGTTGATTAACATGCACCCGGCAATTTATGACTGAATCGGTTCCGTGACATAAAAACAAGAATAAACAGCAAAATATTTGAGCACAACAGTTACTTATTGCGCTCAAGTCGAAGCATATTCAAATGGAAGCCTACCAGAGTTGGGAATTATATATATATACTAGCATCACCCAGTGGGCTTCGCACCACCATACATAAAATGTTTGTTTTATATCGCAAGAAATTTTTCATATTAAGTTTTCTTTATAGAACTCGTAAAATGTTTAAACAGTTGAATTAGTTGATTTTTTTCATTCAACATACTTTCTAAAGGTGTCACAATAGCCTTTTCTGTACTTTTTTAAAATTTGATTGTGGTGGTCACCTATATACAGGTAAGGTACCGGTTCAAACACATCCTAGGGTTATCCAGGTCCACGTTTTGGTCTATATCTCGAGACCCTAGTTACGGAGGGGCATTAAAAATACTCTATACTATAGAATCATCAGCAGCTTCCATTTGCTACCCATATTGTACAAACACATCCTAGGGTTACCCGGGTCCACGTTTTGACCTATATCTCGAGACCCTATCTACCAATAGGTATTCAAACTATACGGAAACCATCTTCAATACCTACTTAACAATGTGTGTAAGTTCGGTTTAATTCGGTTTAAAGACACGGCGGGTCCACGTTTTGGCATATATTTCGAGACCCTAGTCATCAATAGGTATGAAAATTAACCCGTATTAAAGCACTTAACCACAGCTTTCATTTGATATCCATATTGTACAAACATATTCTAGGGTCCACGTTTTGGTCTCTATCTCGAGACCCTAGTCACGGAGCGGATGGAAATACTCTGAACTAAAGCATTCACCAACAGCTTCCATTTGATACTCATATTGTACATACACATCCCCAGGTTACCCGGGTCCACGTTTTGACCTATATCTCGAGACCGTATCTACCAATAGGTATCCAAACTATACGGAAACCATCTTCAATACCTCCTTTACAATGTGTGTAAGTTTGGTTTAATTCGGTTTAAAGACACGACGGGTCCACGTTTTGGCATATATTTCGAGACCCTAGTCATCAATAGGTATGAAAATTACCCCGTATCAAATCACTTATCAACAGCTTTCATTTGATACCCATATTGTACATACACAACCAAAGGTTACCCGGGTCCACGTTTTGACCATTTTCCCGGCAATTATTCGAATTTTTCTCACCTTTTAAACCTTCCCTAACCCTCCACGAATAATTCAAGACCAAGATAAGATAAATCCGTTCAGCCATTCTCGAGTTGTAAGCGAACATAGGGACAGATTTTCACATTTATATATATAGATATATATATAAATGGTGCGTACACCCTTTTTGGGTGTTTGGCCTAGCTCCTCCTCCTATTTGTGGTGTGCGCCTTGATTTTGTTCCACAAATGGAGGGACCTACAGTTTCAAGCCGACTCCGAACGGCAGATATTTTTATGAGCAGCTTTTTCATGGCAGAAATACACTCGGAGGTTTGCCATTGTCTGCCGAGGGGTGACCGCTATTAGAAAAAACGTTTTCTTAATTTTGGTGTTTCATCGAGATTCGAACCTACGTTCTCTCTGTGAACTCCGAATGGTAATCACGCACCAACCCATTCGGCTACGGCGGCCGCCTTTTAAATAATATATATGTATATACCTGCCAGCCCTACATAAATATATATATTTTTTTCGTGGTTCCTTGATTAATCATAGGATCTCAAAAAATAAATCAAAATTTGGTTTAATGAACGCCAGGAATTAAATTTAGCTCCAGGAATGGCCCGCTTTTTCGCTTCTATTTCAACTTTTCGCCGCCACGATTTGACTAGTCTCTCGCGTTACTGACTTCCTCGAGGGTTCCAGTCTAGGACTGCGCTTGTAGTGTCATCTAGGGCTAACGCATACGTTCCTTGGCATACGTTCCTATCCATTTCTACTTTCAACGCTGGGCGCCTATGTGGATAGGTACTTGCTTGGTCGCATCCGAATGGTAAACATTACTAATAACGTCGGGCAAGAATATCCTCATAATCTTATGCAGACAGCGGTTAAGTAAGGAATACAACGTTTGTAGGACGTACGGTATTGTATTCGCAGTTTCGCACCCACATAAGATTACTGGTTTCACGTTAGCGTCGAATATCCTTAGCTTCCCACGCCTAGAAATGTGAGTCATTCTTCATACCTTGCCTAGCATACCAAACGCAGCGCGTTCCTTAGATATTGGAGTGCGTATCTGCTCTGCTGACCCACAAGTTTTTTAAATAATGCTCCCGAGGTAACCAACTTCGTTTACTTCTTCCAACTGAGTCCCGGCAATCTGGATAACTTAAATTTCGGAGAAATTAATGATTTATTACCTTTATTTTTTCGATGTTGATTTCTAGTCCGGTTCATGCTGCAGCGCTCCTTATCGTGTTTGTGTGACAGTAGACACATATCATCCGCATAGCCTAGATATTCAAGGCGACCGTCCAAAGCTCATGAAATGTCTCTGTTAACCTCACCGGCTTGTAGCGTTACTAGGACCAGGACTAAGTTGAACAAAAGCGGGATGGGGTCTTTGAATTCTGAGCTAAAACGACGGATGAACGCCAGCATAGAGTGAGATTTAGCAAACACGTATTTCAAACCATTATGAAACAAAGACTTACTATCCAGATATTTTATCAAAAACGCTTAGCTGAGAATCACCAATATAATAAGAAGTTGGGATAGAAGATCGAGACTTAGAACAGACATGAAAACACTTCTTTATATTTAAATATAGACTATTTTGATAGCACCACACTGGTGATTGATTGAAGCTTCAGAGAAGAGGATGGATTTGCGATCATTGCAAAAAGCTTTAAGTTATTAGCATAGAGTAAAAGCTTTTAATAACTAAAACAACTGGATATGATATTAATAAATATTACAAATAGTAATAGGACTAAAATGCTAACCTGAGAAATACCAGATGTGGCAATAAAAAAAGCGAGGAAGCCTTATCGCCAAAATATGAGATTAATTATTGGTTTGTCTTCCCTGGTGGTCTAGGCAGGTGTACTATTTTGTTTTACCCAATGCTGCATCTCTTATATAAATATCTGAATATCACCCAAATTTGATGTCAACTCCATTCCTGTGATAGTTCGTAAAATATTTTTTTTCTCTACCGTAAAGCGCTTTTTCAGTAGATTCGCGCACATTGTGCCAAAACAACAAAAAAAAATATACAATACAATTCACAGCGCGTTGAAATTGCGGAAATTTATTATGAAAATCAGCGCCGGGTTAATTAATTTCTTGTAAATTGGTTTCGTAAATATGCAAAAGTGCTTGAATGTTATTTCTTCGGAGCATACGACGATGATTTCTGTAGACAGTGATACTTGATACATTTTACTTCAAATTATTATATCGCATTAGATTTCTAGAGTTGAATGAAAGACTTAATGTGCACTGGGTTTGTTAAAGGTGGTTAAGTTTTAAGGGCCGGTATTGATTTTGAATAAAATACAATAAAATACAGGAAATTATTACCATTTCTCTTTACTATGATAATATTGGTGTGGCCGCCGCTGCCTCGGCGGCACACCTCCATGCGATGGTCTAAATTTTCGATGACGCTGAGGCATAATTGAGGTTCTATGCCGTTAATGTGCCGAATTACCTCTCCCTTTGGCTTTGAATTCTTGCTGGCTTATCGACGTACACCTTTTCTTTCAAATAACCCCAATGAAAGAAGTCCGACGGTGTCAAATCACATGATCTTGGCGGCCAATTGACATCGCCGCGTCGTGAGATTATTCGGCCATCAAGTTTTTCGCGAAAAAGGGCCATTGTTTCGTTAGCTGTGAGACAAGTGGCACCGTCCTGTTGAAACCACATATCGGCCACATCCATGTTTTTCGGCATTCACTCTTGGATTATCATTCGCCCAAATGAGGCAGCGGCGATTCTGCTCAATGACGCATCCACTGAGGTGAAAATGTGCCTCATCACTGAAGATGATTTTCCTCTTCTTTGAACGCCCGTTATCATAATAAGCCTGAGTAACTTTAACGCGTTGCTCGATTATGTTTCTTTCCATTTTTCAAATTGAGTTAGTCTAGAATTCCAAAATGTTAAATGAAATGTAGAAAAAAGCTCGAAGTTTAGGTGTGGTTTC
>JAYXIM010008719.1:0-25329 GCA_037575425.1 Anastrepha fraterculus | reverse complement strand
CACTTTGGTAGTCACATTGAAAATTACTTGCATTTCAGTGAAGTTTCTAATACTTTTGGCCAAGGCTATATTTATATATATAAATATAAGCAAACAATTAAAAAATAAAAAAAACCCCAAAAAAAATTTGACATCCATTAGATTCATACGGAAAAAATGGCAATTTAATAAAATATTTTTTTTTTTTTTTGCAAAATTTAAAAATTTCAAATTTATCTTACTTTCTTGACATCTGATTTTATATCCGGTGTCCGGCTCAAATCTGACATAAAAAATTGCATTCATATACCGTGGGTCAAAATCTTTGTAAACCAGTTTTATAGTCCTGCTCATTGTTGCATTAAGTGGACATTATTTGAGTGCCAAGGCGAATTGCGTTGAGTAAAAATTCAATTAAATGCGCTGGAAGTACCTCATGCCAGTGCGCTTATGGCTCTTTGGTGTATTGCGCGATTGGTGTATGGGTTTCCTGCAGTGGTGCGGTGTACAAGCATATTTTTTTCGGCTTGGCTCTACTACGCACCTTTGCAGTTTCTTGTGCTCATTTCGCTTCATCCAGCTGCTGCTCTGCACTCGCACCGATACACCCACTCGCACTCGCTCTTACACTCGCACTCACACTCGCACTCTCATTGACTCCCTCCACCTGCACCCACGCCCACACCCACAGCCACATCCACAAACCACTTCAACTTCAATTTGCACTTGTCTCCCAATTCAAGCACACAGATTAACTGGTTTTTGTTGCTTTTGCAGAGGTTTTGTATAATTTTTTCATCCTCCAATAAGTGTGTTTATATGCGTGTATGTGTGTATGTGTGTATTTGTTCATACCCAACACCTTATTTGCCTCTGAACGCGTTGTTAGTGCCGCTTAAACAGTTTCTGCTGTTTTCTTTTCGATTTTCTTGTTCTGACTGCCCCACTTCTGTTAGTTGTTACGCTGCTATTTAGGGCTGCTTTTGCCATTGTTGGCCATGTAAAAGCAGAAAATTAATCTGTTGCAATAAATTTGTATGCTCTTACATGTTATTCCATATATATATTTTTTTATCACTCGCCTTTCACCCCCTAAACAATTGTTTTTCTTACTTGTCTCAGCTTGCTTATCTACACGTAATGTTTGCTATCCATTGTTGTAGTTGTTGTTGTTATTATTATTATTCTTGCTGTTGTAAGCCTTAGAGTGTTGTAATTAACTGAAATCCTTTCCATGTTTATTACGCATATTTATTATACCCATTTAGGTAATTGCGTGAAATTTCAATTTGCGCGTACTGCCTTACCGCCTGGCTGCCTGCCGCTTGCTTTCGATCGGCTTCCTGGTATCAACTGCTGAAGCCTATCGAAATCTCTGAAAATTCCCCAATGTGCGCACGACTTAGATTTCTAATACTGATGGTAGAAAATTTTCCAAAATATTTAGATTTTAGCGCTCGTGGCGTTCAAAGACGAATTATTTGCCATTTGATTTCCCAGTCTGATAAATCCTCATATACTCGTGTACCCAACGTTTCTTGTGCATTTTAATTAATTTACACTCAGTGCACGGAACTCACGAGCTCCGAGCTGAACCGCAATGGAGATGAGTTGAATGAGCGTGGCAGTAATTAGGCGTGTAAGTAGTAAATAAATGAGCGGATCAGTTGGGTTGGATGAAGGATGCGGGTTATTGCGTGCACTTAATCGCAACGTAGGATGTAATTGCCATGAACTGCAGAGTTTATGAGATTTTAATGGAAATATTGCCGATTTCAAAAGCCGATTTTCAATTTGCTATGCTTGCACGAAAATCAATCACACCATTGAAAATCAACTTGGAGTGGCTACTGCTTTATAACAGCAACGCGGAATTGCTTTCGAAAACGTTGGGCAAATTTGTATATTCGTAGTGTGGCTATGAAAGTACGAGACTGGAAAATGCACGAATACCATACACAGATTTGCCGTCAGCACCTCCCAGCTGTTTTTGAGAAACCTTCTCTTTCGAACGCCATACTACTCGTTTAGGGGAGCAAATCGGTACAAATCTAAGCCTCGCTCGTACTATGATTTAACAGAATATGTTAAATTTAACAAAAGTGGTCACTACTAATGGATAGAATTATTATTCGAGGCTCACAGGAAACATGAAAACCCAAGTTATTGAAATTTTTTTTTCAATAATACTGACTCCTCGGCTCTCAATGTCAAGCCCTCAAGTGGATTTCTGCCATAAAAAATGTTCTCATAAAAAAAGTTCTTCTCCTTTTTTATTGGCGCGATAACCGCTTACGCGATCTCGGCCGAGCTTAACAAAGCGCGCCAGTCGTTTCTATCTTGTGCTAACTGGCGCCAGTTGTACACACCAAGTGAAGCCAAGTCCTTCTCCACCTGATCTTTCCAACGCAGAGGAGGTCTTCTTCTTCCTCTACCACCACCAGCTGGTACCGCATCGAATACTTTCAGAGTCGAAGCGTTTGTATTCATTCGGACGACATGACCCGGCCAACGTAGCCGCTGGATCTTTATTCGCTGCTCTATGTCTTTGTCGTCGTTAAGCTCATATATGGTAGGTCATCGTTCCACCGTCTTGGATCGATATTCGCCGTTGCCAACGTACAAAGGTCCAAAAATCTTACGCAGAATCTTTCTCTCGAACACTCCAAGCGTCGCTTCATCGGATGTTGTCATCGTCCACGCTTCTGCACCATACTTTAGGACGGGCATGGTGAGAGTCTTGTAGTGTGTTAGTTTTGTTCGTCGAGAGAGGACTTTACTGCTCAGTTGCCTACTTAGTCCAAAGTAGCATTTGTCGGCAAGAGAGATTCTACGTTGGATTTCAAGGCTGACATTGTTATCGGTGTTCGTGCTGGTTCCTAAGTGTACGAAGTCTTTTACAACCTCGAAATCGTAGCTATCAACAGTGACGTGGGTGCCGATACGCGAGTGCGCCGACTGTTTGTTTGGACAGGAGGTACTGCGTTTTGTCGTCGTTCACCACCAGACCAATACGCTTTGCCTCTTTATCCAGTTTGGAAAAGGCAGAACTTACAGCGCGGTTGTTAAGGCCGATGATGTCGGCATACGCCAACAATTGTACGCTCTTATAAAAAATTGTGCCTGAGCTGAGCGATTAAGCTCTGCGGCTCGTACGATCCGCTCCAACATCAGGTTAAAGAAGTCACACGACAGCGAGTCAACAACCTCGTTTGGTATCAAACGGCTCGGAGAGGTCCTTCCCAATTCTGACGAATTTTCTGGTGTTGAAAAACGTCATCTTGCATAGCCGTATTAGTTTTGCGGGGATCCCAAATTCAGACGTCGCGGCATACAGATAAATCCTTTCGTACTGTCGAATGCAGCTTTGAAATCGACGCAAAGATGGTGTGTGTCGATACTCCTTTCGTGGGTCTTTTCCAAGATTTGGCGTATTGTGAATATTTGGTCGATGGTAGACTTTCCAGATCAAAAGCCACACTGATAAGGTCCAATCAGTTGGTTGACGGTGGGCTTCAGCCTTTCACACTATACGCTCGCTACGACCTTATAGGCGATAATTAGAAGACTAATCCCGCGGTAATTGGTAATATTTTGCATAGGAGATGATGCATGTACCTTACCAGCTCCTCGCCGCCATGTTTGAGTCCGCGTCTTTGTTCTTACATGAAAATGCCCTGGTCTTAGAACCTTCTGTATGCCGCCGAACTTTCTGGTAGAATTTTCGGTCGTTGTTTCTATTGGCCAGCATCTCAAGCTCCTCCACGTATTTCGGCCTCTCATTTCTTTTTTCAGATAATACGTCTCTCTTTCTTTTTTAGCTCTCTGTAGCGATCCCCATGGCTCGAGTTGCGCCCGATCGCAGCGTGGCTCTATAGGCGGCATCCTTTCTTTCTGCGGCAGCATGACATTCCTCGTCGTACCAACTCTTTTTTCGGGCTAGCTGGAATCCGATTTGTTCTTCGGCGGCGGTACGTAGAGAATGAGAAATGTTGCTCCATTGTTCGTGCATACCGCTTTATTGAGCAATACTCTCTGAGAGCAGGAGTGAGAGTCGAGTGGCGAATGTGGCGATGTTGAACATTCTTTGCGTAGGTAGATGCACGTTTTTTGCTGAACAGAGGCTGCGGAGTTTGGCTGCAACGAGTCTATGTTGGGTCCTCGAATCGTACTTACTTCAAATACACTAGAAGCGTTTCTTCCATCTATCACAACATGATCGATCTGGTTTCGCGTTTTCCGATCAGGAGACAGCCTGGTAGCTTGGTGGTGCTTTTTATGCTGGAATCTGGTACTGCAGACTACCATGTTTCGGGCCCCAGCGAAGTCGATCAGCCTCTGTTACCGGATGTTTCGTTGTGCAGGCTGAATTTTCCGACTAGGGGACACTGAACGAGAGTACTTGGCGATAAAGTCTCTCTGCCATAACAAATCCAACACCGAATTTGCGCTGCTTTACATGGCAGCTGTAGTAGATGGCGGAAGGTCCTATGGTTTTCTTGCCTTGCCCCGTCCATCGCATCTCTTGGATGGCAGTGATGTCAGCCTTTACTCTCATGAGGACATCAACCAGCCGGGCAGAGGCACCTTCCCCATTAAGGGACTGGACATTCCAGGTACATGCCATCAAATCGTATTCCTTAGTTAGTTTGTAGGGGTCGTCATAAGTATAGGGGGGTCTCATCCGAGGCTTTAAGGTTATTGAACATTTTTTTCCAATTAAACTTTATTCCAGTAATAGTCACTCTGGCAATATCAGGTTCACAAGTGGATTTCTGCCTTGAAAAAGCTTCTCATAAAAATAATCTGCCATTCGGAGTTGGTTGTAGGTCCCCTACTTGCACTGTCAATATGAAAGTGTGCCCTACTAGTTGGAGGAGAAGGTAGGCCAAACATCTCTGTCGTGAGCTAAACCTTTTTAAAAAAGCCCGATAATATTTTGGATGACCGTTTGGCGTTTCTAAGTGAAAAAGCCATGACAATTCATATATAAATAACTAGACAACTGGTTTAATCTGACTGTTGGTCCAGAGTACCTGAAAATTAAACTATAACTATGCCATCATATTGACCCTTTACTGTTGAATTCAGTGCGTGAATAAGAAAAATTACCGGAATTTCTTAATTGCATAAACGAAATCGCGAAAAGAGTTAAGCTGTCGCGAAATTATGAATTTCTAAATCTCGGGACTAATCCCGAAATTTCAGGTTTGGTTAACCGAAGTTGGAAAAAATTGTATGCCAAATCTATATATTGTAGGATGCAGTCCATCCAATCTGACCTAACCTAGAGAGGGTGACCTCCATTTGTTTTGTTTTTATCAAGTACGAGACCATAAACTTTACGACTGTCACTATAGCCGGAGCCGTTGTAGGATTTATAAAAATCGATATATCTAAGTAAAAAGCGTAGATAAAAATGTACGAAATAAAAAACGAAATGTCAAATATCATTTTAGATGCAGACAGGCATTTGTTGTCTTTGACCTAAGCGCCACTAAATGCACTTATCAAATGTCCTTGCCACAAACTCAATATAAATTCTGGCTATATAAATACATTTATTGTCTGTGCTTTTGTTAAGAGCCCCAAGTATGATACTTATACTAACTTGCCATTGCATAGGGCGGAAAATGTATAAAAATATCTGATTGTGTGTAAGTACAAAGTTGTAGTCACAATCGAAATGCAAACGAAATATAGGTATAATAATAAAAGCAAATTTTGGGTCAGTTGAGCGAATCGTAGCAGAGCTTGGCAGAACAAAACAAAAAGCGAAAATAATGCGAGTAATAATAAACACAAAAATGTTGCACAATAATACTTTCACTCTCACTTTCGTAGCACTTTTGCCACTCAATCGAAAAAACTTAACTAAACCCTACTCATTCCAATAAATTTGCATTCTTCTGTAGGCAACACTTTGACTTTGCTCACCCGAAGTGTGTCAAGCTCGCTCTTGCTCTCCCTGCTATTGTATTCATTCGCCTACATCTCTCATCACTGCCTCTTTGAGTACATTTTTTTTTTTGTTCACGATTTAGCATTAAGCTTCTGACACACGATAGGATTTCTTATTTTTTCAGATGTATAGCAAAAATGTGGCATATGAACCCTGAGGTTAGGATAAATTTTTGCACCTCAGAAGTAACTGTCCCAGTTTTTATTTTTTCAGGATTTCGTCTCTCTTCCGTGAGATCTTCAGATGTTTAGTTTTTTTCAAATCCTACCCCTTTCTATCTTTAAAGAGTAGAAGGTCTATACTCTCACTGTCTTTTGTGTTTAGTGTAATTAAAAGTGAAATGGACTGTTCATCCCAATCGCGTTTATATGTCTACGGGATCTCTAGGCAACACTTACCCATTTCATCTCAAATTGTTTAAGCGGTGTAGGACAAAAAACCAGATTGAAAGAAAAAACGGTATGTTCTTTTCAACGTTTTATTACACACTAAACTTAAATCTATACAAGTAAAAAGAACTGAAGTAAAAAAGAAATTAAGTAGGAATTCGGGTTGCCAACTACTTACAATTTCATTACTTTCCAATTCTCCCTCTCAACCCGAATATATAATTCAAAACTATTACATTTGTTCAATACATTCGTTCAATAAAGCAAAAAATCTCAAATTCTTTCAATTCAAAAATTAATGTTTTTCCATACAATTCCATAATTTTAACAAGTTCTGAATGTTTTGCTTTAGTCAAATTTTTAGTTAATACATCCGCTCGCTAGATTAGAGTTAGTTGAAATATATTTTAGTACAATATCTCCACTCTCAATTGATGCTCTAACATGATGAAATTTAATGTCAATATGTTTGGTACGGGCGTGATACAAATGATTCTTTGCTAGATGCTGCGCGCTTATGTTGTCGCCTCGTAACAATAGTGGTTTATCTTTCGAATGAAATCCTAATGTTGTAAGTAAATGCTTTAAATAAATTGCTTCTTTTGCCGCCGTTGAAAGTGCGACGTACTCTGCTTCCGTAGTACTTAAACTGATTTTCGGTCATTGAGGTCGCCACCCCAGTCTGCGTCCACATATCCACAGACTTCAGAGTCGTCAGCATAGTACCGAAGCTTGTAGTCAATGGTCTTGGCCAAGTAATGTAGGACATGCTTTGCTCCTATTTCGTGTTCAGCTTTCGGATTGATGTTGCATTGCGCCAACTTGCTCACCGAATGTGAAATATCAGGTCGAGTTATTACAGCTAAGTACAATAACGCGCCAATGAGAGACTGATAGGACGTCGGATCGATCTGCTTCTCAATATCATCGCTACGTTTGATTTCATACCCAGCATCGAGGGGAGTTGATGCCGGTCTGCAGTCTGTCATTTCGCATTTCTTTAACAGAATGAGGATGTATTGCCTGTGGCCAACAGTAATAGCGCCAGTATCGCCAGCGCGTTCCACCTCCATACCCAGAAAATGACTTATGGGCCCCTTGCCGACAATATCAAACGCATTAGCTAACTCACGTTTGATTGTCGTCAGATCGTCTTGTGATGAGCATCCTAGAATGAGATCATAAACGTAAATAGCAACTAATGCCAACTTGCCCATTTCCCTTAAAACGGAATCCAAGGTAGAATTCCACTTCTTGCCGGACTGCTTAAGGCCATAGATTGCCTTGTTCAATTTTAAAACGGCTCCGGGGTGATTGCTGCTTATAAAGCCATCGGGTTGCCGCATATAGCACTCTTCTTTCAGCTCACTGTTTAAGTAAGCGGTAGTGACGTCGAGTTGATGTAAGTAGAGTCCATGCTGTGCTGCTAACGCCAGTAGCATGCGAATCGTGACATATCTGACGACTGGAGAAAATGTTTCGAAATAGTTCACACCATATTCCTGACTACAGCCTTTAGCTATTAGTCTTGCTTTGAACCTTTCGATGTTGCCATCTTTATTCGTCTTTAAATTAAAAACCAATTTACTTCTGATTGGTTTCTGTCCCTCTGGTAAGTCCACAAGCGTCCAAGTGTTGTTGTTGATTAAAGAGTCATACTCCCTCTGCATTGCCGCACGCCATTCTCGTGCATACTCATTATTTTCGACGTCGTCGAACTTTTCTGGTACTCTTATTTCGGGGTCGTTCGTCATCGCATTTAATAAATTACGCTGTTTCCTGGGCCACCCTGGGTTCCCAGATCAAATGATTTTCGGCCTTTCTAGCCGCTTTTGAGCGCTATCGATGCTTCTGTGGTCATAGTCTTCATCGTCGTTGTCTACGGGTTCTTTATCGTTAAGAATTTCGTTGGAACTTCTTGAAACATCACTATTTTTCATGGGGTCATCTTCCAGCAGCTGTAAATCTTCATGCGTTGCGTCGTTTTCACGCATTGATTTTGACTTGCGTTCGTCGAAGTATACATCTCTTCTTTCAATTATTTATAGGTAAATATAAGGAAATTATTTTTTCTAAAATATTAAAAATAGAAAAAAGAAATTTAGGAAAAAAATGTTTGCGTATATATTGGCTCTACAACTAATTAGGTTCGTATTTTTTGTTAAAAAAAAAAAACATTTATTTAAGTATACAAATGAAAAAATATTTTATTCAAAATATTGTCCATCGGAAGCGGCAACTTTCCCATCTTTCAGGCAATTTATGGATTCCATTCCAAAAAAACTTCTCATCCTTTGCGCCGAGAAAGTCATCAAGCCATTTTTTAATACCTTCAACATTGTTGAACCGTATTCCAGAAAGGTGATTCTGCATCGACCGAAACAAGTGGTAATCAGAAGGAGCTATGTCTGGGATATAAGGCGGGTGAGGTAGAATTTCCCATCCGGTATTTTCCAAATAATTTTTGACCGGTACTGCAACATGTGGCCGAGCATTGTCATGATGGAAAATCAATTTCTCGTGTCTGGTCGCCCACTCTTGCCGTTTTTCGGCTATTGCTTGCTTCAAACGTATCAATTGATGCCTGTATAGCTCTCCCGTGATCGTCTGGCCCGATTTTAACAGCTCATAGTAAGCACACCCTTCTGATCTCACCAAATACAGAGCATTACCTTCAAACCATGAATATTCGGCTTTGGTGTCGATTTGGCTGGTTGACCTGGCTTCACATGTGATCTTTTACGCTTTGGGTTGTCGTAATGAGTCCAATATAGCCAGTGCCAATACGATGCAAAAACGATTTCTTTTTGTGGCGATTAAGCAGCATTTCAGACATGCAAAATCGTCTCTCAACGTCTCTCGGCTTCAATTCGTGTGACATCCAATTTCCTTGTTTGTGAATGTATCCGGCTGCTTTTAAACGTTTAGAAATGGCTTGTTGAGTGACTTCCAATGTTTTTCCAAGGTCTTCTTGAGTTTGACATGGATCTTGATCGAGTAATGCCTCCAATTCTTCGTCTTCAAACTTTTTTGATGGACCTGATCGCTCTTTTTCTTCTGTGCCAAAATCACCACTTTTAAATCGTGCAAACCACTGCTGACATACCCCAACCTCTGGAGCATATTCAGGATAAACTTCTGAGAGTAAACGATGTGCTTCTGTTGCACTTTTCTTTCAATTGAAGAACAAAAGCAAACCTCCCCGCAAATGCTGTTTTGTTGGAACGTAATTTGACATTTTGACTGTAATAAAAAATATTTGTGTTTGCTAATATTCACTGTGACATATCAAATTAACTTGATTTGTTGGCGTGCTTTAACATTGAGTAGCTGTCACTGTCAAAATATTGACTACATAAATAGATCTGAGGTTAGTAACAAATACGAAATTAATTAGTTGTACACCCGATTTTAAAAATATTTTGGGTTTTACAAATATTTCTCCGTAAATATTAAAAATGATTTTTCCTTATATATTAAAAATATTTTTTCCCGTAAATACTAAAATATTTTTTAATACTCGTATTAAATATATTTTCCGTTAATATTAAAACTATTTTTTCCTTTAATATTAACACAATTTTTTTAATATTTTTCACTAAATATTAAAAATATTTTTTTTGTTTAATATTAAAAATATTATTTTCCTTAAATAATAAAAATATTTTTTTCCTTAAATCTTAGAAATATTTTTTTTTCCTTAAATATTAAAAAATTTTCTCCGTATATATAATATTAAAATTATTTTGGGCTTTCGAAATGTTTTTTTGCAAATATTAAAAACTCTGTCAATATTAAAATATATTTATCCATTAATATAAAAGGGGTTTCTCCTTTAGTATTAAAAAAAATTATATATTAAAAATATTTTTTCCTTAAATATTAAAAATATTTTTTCCGTAAAATTTACTGAAAGATGTTTTCCGTAAATATTAAAACTATTTTGGGTTTTAAAAATATTTTTTCGTAAATATTAAAAATTCGATAAAAGTTAAATATATTTTCCAATTAATATTAAAAGTATTTCCCTTCATAAATAGATATTAAAAAAATATAATAATATTTAATTTTTAATTAAAAATATAGCAATAAATAATTATCAAAAACTGATTTTTTTAATATTAAACATACTTTTTTCCTCAAATATTAAAAAATAGATATTAAAAATGTTTTTTTTTCTAAAACAGAATTTTCCTTAAAACATATTTTTCTAAAATTTTTTGTAAAACATTTTTTTTTCTAAAACAGATTTTTCCTCAAAAATTATTTTTGGTGTTAGACTTGAAATATACAAAAATGAATTAGTTTTTCCATTTGTTTCGCGTTCTGATATCTCAGTTGGAATATGCAAGAACTACTTTTATGGTAATCACAGGCGAAATTCTAATTTGTTTACCTTTAAACTAGTTGAAAATTGACTTTCCTAGCATCTTCTGACACTTTGAATTAAAATTCGTATAACGTATTTCGTTCCATTTCAGATATTTATTGCTCTTCTTTCTAAAAAATTGACTTCGTGTGTTAGCACCTTAAATTTTAATATTTTTTTCATTCCTTACTATTCCATTTCATTTTTATTTAGTATCTTCGCTCGAACTAAATTTGCTACTAAGATCTTCAAAAGCTTTGTATAACAATCGCTGTGTTATTTTTTGGTATTTTTATTTATTTTGTGTGCATCTTAAATAATGCAGAAAGCTATTTCACGCTCTACTGAAACACTTTTGAGATATTTTATAAATAATTCTTCGAAAATTGTTGGACACCAGTTTTGGATTTATTTTTGTTTTATTTAGAAAGTGGCATTTTTGTATATCAAGAACTCTTTTTTTTTTTTTTTTTTTGAGCTTTTACGGAATATCTAATCTTAAACTGGTTTTATTTTTTTTTTAAGTGCAACCAAATCCCTTTGATATAAGTGTAAAATGCAAAGCTGGAGGTTTATTTATTCAAAGTGTTTGAGCTTTGCAATTCGATTTTATTTTTACCTTTTAGCAATACAAACTGAGACACAGAGATGGTAGTACAAGAATAAACACTAACATAAAATGCCCTTTAAATCCCAATGTGACGCCGCTAACTCAACCTTACTAGGGCACTTATAGACTCCGTGATAAAACCTTAAAGGTCCTTGATTGTCTCTTGTCTAATTACTGTGGCCCGGTAACATTGAGGGTAACTGTAACGAGGTTGAGTTAGTTAGACTGCGCTCCAAATTACTCAAGGCACCGTTGATATGCCTATGCCTTTGGCAACATGTAAGCTGCAAATAGATAAATACAGCTTAAGTGCTGCCAAAAATCGCTGGAGACAGTTACATACCTGTAGCATTAGTAGACGGGCATGGCCAGAATGGAATATGGGTCGCTACTTAAGTTTGACAGGAAAATCTTAAGATTATTAATAGGAGTCTGGGCACTGTCTTATAGGAAGGGGGGTTTAATTGGGACACCATATTTTGACTTGTGCAGTGGCCATCAGGATGAAGAAGAGAAAGAGAGAGTTGAACATCTTCTATGCGGCTGCAGAAGACAGAAAGACAGCAACGCTGATGTTGCAGATATAAAATTAGCTATACTAACTAGATTTATAAAGTCCACAGGATGGTTTAAAGAGGACCAAGTGGAGTAAGGATGCGCTAGTTCCGGTGGTATCACAAGGGGGCTCTATTTGGCTTTGGTGCGTCGTAAGACAGCCACTTTACTTAACTTATTTTACGAAAAATATTTTTATAGAATACTTTAACCCATCAACTCCCTAAAAACGGGATTATTCTAACCCTTTCTTGGAGACGTTTGAAAAAAAAAGTGTGTGTAGCATAGTACACATAACAGAAGTGAAACTTTCAAGGCAGACAAAGAAAGAGGGAGAGACCCGAGAGAGAATGAGAGAGAGAGAGAGAGAGAGAGACAAAGAATATATATCTAAATAAATTCACAACATTTGCAGAGAATACAAATATACATAAATTACAAAAGACGGAGAAGAGTCGACCGGTGGGAGTAAACGCCGGACAAAAACCGTGTCAACAACGCGCACTACTCCGAGTGTTTATCACCCGCACAAACGCAGCGATTTCAGGACCGCAGCAACGGCACAAATTACCGCAAGGCAATGCTAATAAATCCGACGTCGGAATGGATAGCACTTTATAGTACGCACAATCACTAGCCAGGAAATGGAAATAAGCGCCAAAAAATAGACACCAAGCAAAAACGCAAACAAAATTGGGACCAAGTTTGCACGTACGAACAAGCGCCAAAAAGTAGGCAGTGCTATTTCTCAGTAGAAATTAGCAACCACAAGGAAAAACTCAGGAAAAATAGCCTAAAGTGTATCTAAGATATATATAAGGTATAGCTCTCTCTCTCCTTTTCCTCTACGTTATATCTTTTTCCTCTCTCGCGGAACGAAAATGCCCAAAACGTTGCATGGCCTTGAAATTTTACTCTCCATTCTCGCTCATCCATCGACGCCTAAGAAGTTTCACTTCAAAAATGTGTTGTAAGGTCGCAAGAGGGTTAAAATGTGCTAAGAAATTATGCACCGACAAATTTCACTAGGGGATTTCTCAGATAAAATCCTTATAACGATAACATAAATGTCTACAGAAAGTAAAATATCAAATAGTTGCCCAATTCTCCTTAAATTATGCAACAGTTTTTAATATTTTTTTAATAGAAATGAAAAAAGCTGCGTATTGAAAAATAGTTGCGGGTTTTTTTTAAGTATTTTTGCCTAATGATATCAGCCTAAATTGATTTTATTCCTCCCAGACAGTTAACCTCAAACTATTCAAAGTGTTCCGTGTCCTCAAAATATGGTAACCAGATACACTAAGTAAACTAGCTGAACTATCGCTTTCACTCTCGTATTTGTCCAGCAGATAATGAGTTTTAAGAGCGCTCAAACTATGCCAAGATAATGATAGTCATACTAGCGCCATCTGTGTGAATTCTGTAATTTCTGGCATAGAAATAGAGAAGGTCGCCCACGCGCTGCAATGAATCTGCGAAAATTCAAATATTGTTTTCGCTACTGTCATAAAAAGTCAAGAAAAAAACTGCCATGTTAAATAACGAAAACTAAGTTGCGAATAATAAAATGTTGCGAATGCAGAAATTGTTGTTAAATATTTCGTTATGCATTACATTTGGGACTTTTCCGCAAAACAAAAAAAAAATGGCGTGCCATTGATAAGCGTCCAAGTATGGCAGTATGTAAGTATGAAAGTATGTAAGTAAGCGCGCTCACTCCACGCATGGCTATTTTTTCTTCTTCTTCTCCATACTTATTTTTTTATATATTTTTACCACACTTTCAAGCATTTCTGCTATGCCAACAGCTCGTTGGCGAAGAATGCAAAGTACGCAAATATGCACATAAGCACACACGCACACGTGCACATATTTGCATACAAGTGCGCTTACATTGTAACGCGAACAGCTTGAAATTGTTAAAAAGCGAGAATGGAAAATTATGCAAATTTTCAATAAAAAACGCAAACGTATCGATTTTTTTTATCATAAAAAGATGTTGAGACAAAAATAAGAAAACAAGACTCAAAACTGGACGATGAAAAAAGTACAAAGGTATGGTACAAAGTAAATTATCAAAGGAAAGTCAATTTCCATAGCCGTGTGCACCATTGCTTGTGCGGTGAAGTGTGACTGTTGCTCATATTTTCATACATTCCTGCATTTATGATGGCCAGTAATATGTCAATTTCTTTTATATTTTAAGTTGTTTATTGTAAGGATATTTGTGTATCAAAGGCAAATAGGTCAATCAGTGACGTTATTTCTTACGGTAAGTTTCAAACAATCATTAAGGTTTCTGTCTTTATCAATCAAGCAGAGCGTTGCGTTGGTTCGCAGCCTCAACTTAAATTTCATGCCAAGCAACTTATTTCCTATTCAGGGTAATAAGCGGAAATCTAAAGGGGTGCAATCAGGCGAATACTTCGAATGTGCGACCGAATGCCATGCAGCTCTTATTCGATATAATCGCATTTGGATGGTATTTGTAGTGAGGGAAGGCAACCTATTTCTTCATTTACTTAAAAAATTGCAATAGAAGTTTCCAAAAAATCCATTTAGTTAAGCTCACCGAAGTATGCAAAGGAAGGCTGGCCAACTATTAGGTAGTGTCCATATAATGATATTCACCTCCCTACCAGGTGAAGTGAGATAAGAAAAAAAAAAAATTAAGGAAAAACACTTGTCTCCTTTCTATTTTTTGACAGGCAACCTTGGTGTGAGTTTGACAGGCAGTCAAGTGTGTGATGGTGTGAGTGCTTAGTCGTTTTGCTTAAGCGTATTCGCGGGGTTGCTGTACCAAATTTGAATTTTTATGGTAACATTCAAAATAATAGAAAAAAATTATTGTTGGAGTCGTGTTAAACATACTTGGTGGTGCATGGCCTGGCGAGTTTTAATAAACAGTTTAAACTTTTGTCAGCAATATCCTTCAGAGATGAAGACTATACCGATTCCTGGCAGTTGTAACGAGTTCTGCTTAGAGCAGGGCAGTGACAAAGAAGGTGTTCTAACGTAGCGCTTACTTCTTCGCATAAGTGACACGCGTCGCTCTAGACCAATCCCATTTTAGCGGCGTGATATGTAATGAGACAATGTCTCGGCAGAACTCCAACCAATATTTTACAACTTCCACTTCCTTGGGAGTGATACTCAGAATAAAGTTGGTAGTTTCATCATCATCATCATTATAGTATTACAGTTCGGGGTGATTCATTGCTTCCATTACAATTCGCCTCCACGTCACTCGGTCATCAGCTTTTCGCTCGATATCAGATATGCCCATAGCGCCAAAATCGCCTTTAATGTCATCTCTCCATCGTTTTCTCGGACGATCTCTTCTACTGTCGCCTTATGGTTTTGTTTCGACGATCTTTGTTAAAGTTATATCGTTGCTCATTTATAAAATGGGACCGTACCATCAAATCCTTTTCGCTTTCCTGATTACGTTTGCACCCCTGATAAGTGTGTCTAACACGCCATTGTACCGTATGCGGTAACTGACGTCTTCAAGTCGTACGGTACCATATATTTTTCTCATAACCTTCCTTTCAAAACAATTTAACTGGTCGATTACATTGACTTTCAGAACCCAGACTTCGCACCCTTATGTGAGTGTGGGTCTTAAGACAGTTTTATGACAGTTTTGGAAATTCGATCCGTGGCCTGATTGTTGTTGGAAGCGTTTCAATAATCACCAATTCTGAGTTGAGGTCACTAGCCGGAAGTCCAGCTCCCTTTCGAGAATTCTCATCCTAGTATCTTTTGTAGCAATTCCTTCTACTGAGGTTTCTCTTTTTCTTTAGAGGTATTTAATCCTCGAGAAGGGTTAGCAGCATCACCACGAGCAGGCGAAACTAGGAAGATTGCGAATGATAGATGAGAGACTTCATTGTGTTAGGTCCGTCATCGAGTTACACTTCGCTTCCCTTTGTGATGCCAAGTTAGTTGTTTTTGTAGCATTATTTTGGCAATCCTGTGAGGGGATGAGTTAGTTCCTCGCCTAGTTTCGACTTCAAAACTGAGAGTGAGGGATATATAGTATGTTCAACGCACTCATGCTACGCAAGCGAGTGCCCCTCATTTTCCCGCTATTTCTTTCTGCCCTGGTACCCATGTAAATTCTGAGCTGTATATTCCTCGCGTCCGTCGTAGCCGAATGGGTTGGGGCGTGAGTACCATTCGAAACTCGGAAAAACCGGAAAAAACTCCTCACAGAACTCGTCCATTTTGGATCTAGAGTAGTGACGCATTTCGAGCCTTCATTGCATCTAATAATGCTTTAATAGCAGTTTGACTATCGATGAAGATGTTTGTGAGAGTGTCGAGGGAAGTAAATTCCAACGCTAATTCAGCTGATTTGGTGACAGCAAAGATCTCGGCTTGAAATATACTGCAGTGATTAGGAAGCCTGAAAGACATTTGGAGATCAAACAGCGGGCAGAAGACAGTCGCTTCAACTCCTTCCGCCATTTTAGAGCCATGAGTAGTGGTATTGTATGCGTGGCAATCGAACTCTAAACCCTACTGCTAGCCATTCCATTCTACTAATATTAAAAAACCAGGCCTCTTGCTAAGGTTTACCAAGTATCATAGTCTGACCTTCCGTTTACGCCCTGTATGTTACGGTGACCAAAAATCCTTTGTGAGAATTGTCCAGTCATTCTTAGGCTTAGTACAGATCTTTGGCTGAGTTTCTTACTACCAATTTGATTAGATGCCAGTCGAGAAGTCTTTATGTTGCCGCTGTTGGAGTTGTGTTCATAGCGTTGCAATCCTTTGCACGCTCTTCAATCACGTGAGTACTGGCTTCTTGCGAGCAGCGACTAAAGAGGAATTTGAAATGAGCTCTACCGGCTTAGAATACTAGAAATAGGCTGGCAGGGACATCTAAATTGAATGCAATGGTAAAAAACCTACAGGCGTGTAAGTAAAGCACCGACGCCCACAAGAACTATAGAGATACCGGGGGAAGTTTAGGTCTGCTTTACTTGGTATGAGTAACTGGTGAAAATTTGCAAAAGATAGAGGCAAATGGCGCACTTTTTGTTTTCGCTCTCAATCGACAAAAGCTTCAAGTACCAAATAAGACGTTTAATACTAAATAAAAACGCAGCATTTTCTTAAAAAACAAACCTCAAAAACTACATCTAGATTTTTGCAAAAAGTTATCTGGGTTAAAAAAAAAATGTCTGACATTTCCGTTTTACGGTGAGTTGTTGTGGTTGCCAACTCAGATCATAGAATAAGTGCACGGGCATGCCAAGTTGAAGGGGAAGTAGTGCTTTATCAGATATTTCCTCTGTTTATCATCTGTCAAAAAATAAGAAAACTCATACAAGAAAAATTTGATAAGTTTAACTGAATTCCCATCATCAAATGCAATTTAATTCAAATTTCTCCCTTTAAAATACCCAACACCGCAAAGGAAATAACCAAAGCTTCATGCAAAAGAATGCATCAAAAGTGGTGACAATGGGGGGTCAAAGGGACCATTTCTCATGTATGTATGTATTAGTGTACAAGCACTCAATGTGAGGAGATGGATGTTCGTGTACCCACAGGCTTTACACTTTAATTTCCCGCTGTCAGTGTGTGATTGGATGTTGTGCATATGTATGTGTTTAGTTTCATATGTGGCAAAAAGGCATTTGAAGAAGTAAGAGCTCTAGCGGAAATGGATAGCAGAGGTACACCAATAACTCAACGCAGACAACCGTGTTTACATACATGAGCTACGTGTGCCTTTCAGCCCATGCGTGAGTAGGTTTAGTGCTGGTCCCGCTTGGCGAGAAATTCTCGTATGTGCAAAAACTGCAGAAGGATAAAAAATTTGATGATGGTATGCGGTCTAAGCTCACAGCCACATATGCGTGCACCACTTACATACACCCTCAGACATCGTATATCTGTAGTCATGTGGAAAAGCAAATGCAGCCGTGGGCCTGTTATTGCACTTAGGTGGCCAGTATAAGCTCAGCCGAAACATAATGGCTCAAACTATTTTTTTTTGGAGCTACTACTCGTAGCCTACGAAAGTGAAATAGGCTAAATTTCGAGCTATGGTGACCAGTTTGATTGTTATACGTTTTTTTTTGCTATTGTTACCAAAAAAATTGTCCACTCTGTCATCATGGGCGCACCACAATCGGCTAACGTCGTGCCACAACATGGATTCAGCCAACCGAATTCGCGCCTTCATATATATAGTGTGTCACGGTAGTGATCATGAGAAAAATTTATAAAATAAGTAAAAACATGGGTATTTTTATTCCAAAGAAAATCGAAAATTTTATAAAAAAAGAATTTTTTTACAAATACTTTCTAATCTATTTATTTATTTTTTCAATATCAGTGCTTTCTGCTTCCACGTACCGACAAAAACATCGATGTATTATACTTTAAAAATTAACAATTTTTTCCCCAATTACCTTACAAAAATACTTCAGGCGTAGGAGTGTATGGAGAAATTTGTGTCCAAAGGGCCTATTGCACAATTTTGCATGATTTTCCAAGTATCAAACGCACCATCTATGCCCTTTTTAGGAATGTTGCATGGAATGCCGTTCACAGCAAATTTTTTTAAATGTTATTCCTCCAGTTGCTTGCATTCTTTATTGCATTGTTTTTTTTTGTGTTCTTTTTTCTTCGTTTGAAAAGAAATTTTTAAATCTTTGTGACAAAGTCAAGCATGAATATTTAAACTTTCAAATCCATTTTTACACCTGCAACAAAATAAAATCAGATTTTTTAGGACGAATTTTAAGCTCCTTGAGAACAAATTCAAAACGTTTTTGCACCTGAATCAAAGTAAAACAAAAACTATTCATATTTGCAAAGGTCTTCTCTTTCATTCGGTGCCCAAATCATTATATCGGGTAAAGTTTAAATTTATATTAGCTTTTTTACTTTTCTCAACCTTGCAAAGCATAAGGTTTTTATTTTAAATTTAAAACTAATTTTTACTTGAATGTAATTTTCCATTTTAAATTCTTTTACTGTTCCATTTGAAATTTTAATTTTGATTTCATTTTCTATTTTAATTTTTTTTAGTTTTAAATTTGATTTTAGTGTTAAAGTTTATTGAAATATTAATTTTAAAACTGAATTTTTTTACAATTTTAATTTTACTTTTAATTTTAATTTTAATTTTGATTTTAATTCTAATTTGAATTTGAATTTGAATTTGAATTTGAATTTTAATTTTAATTTTAATTTTAATTTTAATTTTAATTTTAATTTTAATTTTAATTTTAATTTTAATTTTAATTTTAATTTTAATTTTAATTTTAATTTTAATTTTAATTTTAATTTTAATTTTAATTTTAATTTTAATTTTAATTTTAATTTTAATTTTAATTTTAATTTTAATTTTAATTTTAATTTTAATTTTAATTTTAATTTTAGTTTTAATTTTAATTTTAATTTTAATTTTAATTTTAATTTTGATTTTAATTCTAATTTTAATTTTAATTTTAATTTTAATTTTAATTTTAATTTCAATTTTTATTTTTATTTTTATTTAAATTTTAGTTTTTATTTTTTCTTATTTTATTTTAATTTAGATTTAATTCTTTGATTTTTAATTCATTTTTCTTGGTTTTAATCTTTTTTGCCCTTTTTGCCCCCTTTTTGCATTTTGCTCTCCAATTTAAATTTGTAACAAAAAGGAGATAATACTAAAGTTATATGCGGCAATGCACATATATATTATACCTATTTCAATGGAATGAACTGGTACTTTCACTCAACTGTCTGGTTACTGCAAACAGGCAATTTTGTCAAACCACTAGTAGCTGATGCCTCGAAAGCTGTTTTGAATCTTTAATTAGGCGGAACTCAAAAAAATCTAAAAATAAATTTCAAAGGACTATTATAGTTGTTGTAGCAGCAAAACAATTCCTCTTAATAATCTGCTTAAAATGCTGGACAACAGGCCATCCTTAGCCAGTTACAAACCCGGGAGCGACTTATTACCCACCTTTGGAGGAAAATTATTAGCAAGTACGAAAATAATCGACTCGATGAATAGTTTCGCAGCTCACTGTGACCATACGCCATCCAAATGACTGTGAATTCATATCGTTTCGTGTCGTGTCGTACATGAACAATGACACATACACGCACACACGCACAGTCAACGTAACAAATGACTAAAAAAAAGTTCCTCTGCTCAGTGCGTAGAAAAAGTTAAATAAGAAATGGTGTTTTTTAGTTTTAGTTGCTTTTCTCATTCAAAAAACTTTTTAGCATATTAGCCAGCTTTTTTCGCCGCCATTTCCACTGCGCATGCATCAACTTTATTCTAATCCTGCTATGCTAGACAAAGGCAACGCCAAAGCCAAATGCCATGCAAAGGGCACACATACATACGTATACACACCCCCACATACGTACATTTATGTATGTTTGTATGTGCGTAAATGCACAGCGACTTTTCGTTAACGGTTAAGCCTTATTTATTTCCAACCATAAATAACTCTTAACGAATGAAAATTTTCACTAACGTAATTCTAACGTCTGGCGGCAGTGAGGTGCTGTGGGCGAAAGTCAGGGCAAATGCAAAAGATGAAAGGAGCAGTGTTGATTAGTGTTGTTGCTGCCAAAAAAGAAATGTGCGATTCACTCAGCTACGCTTGTGACGTTGGTATTTACATAAGTAGATATGTAAACGTATGTGTATGTGTGTGTGTGCCTGCATGCAGTTGAAATGAGTTTCAGCTTAGCTTGGCTAAGCTTTGTTTGGCTTGACTTTAGGTTTTGGCATTACCTCATTGCTAGTGGTGGGTGCCTTTTTCTGCTGTTTCTTTCGTGGACTTGTTTTTTGTATTTTCAGAAATTTATTGCACTCAATGTGAAGTCAGCATTAGGCTACCTAGGTGCACTTCAACATGACTGAGGTCACCGGAAGTACTTAATGGAACGAGATGGGAAGTGCAAAGAACGTATAATGTTCCAGGGACTTTTTTGATGTTAAATTTTATAGAAAAATGGAATTTATTCAAAGTAGAATTTTAATCTTAATTTTAATTTTAATTTCAATTTCGATCTTAATTTTAATATTAATTTTAGTTTTCATTTTATTCTGATTTTGTATTCTATTATTCTATTTTTATTTTTACTCGAATTTTTGTAAGAATCTTAATTTAAATCTTAATTATGATTTAAGTTTTTACTTTTATTGAAACATTTTTATTAATTTTAACTGCAAATTTATTTTTAATTCTGATCTAATTTTTATTTTTGTTAAAATTTCCGTAAGAATTTTAATTTCTATTTTATTTTTAATTCTGATTTATATTATATATAATTAAATATAAAAAATTAATATTAGTTTTATTCCTCGTTTAGATTAAGTATTCAGCCGCCGTAGCCGAATGGGTTGGTGCGTGATTACCATTCGGAGTTCACAAAGAGATCGTTGGTTCGAATCTTGGTGAAAGCAAAATTAATAAAAACAAAAAAAAACATTTTTCTCATAGCGGTCGCCCCTCGGCAGGCAATGGCAAAACTCCGAGTGTATTTCTGCCATGAAAAACCTCCTCATAAAAATATCTGCCGTTCGGAATCGGCTTGAAACTGTAGGTTCCTTCATTTGTGGAACAACATCAACACGCACACCACAAATAGGAGGAGGAGCTCGGCCAAACACCTAACAGAAGTGTACGCGCCAATTATTTTTTTTATTTTTATTTCTGATTTAAGTTGTGTTTTTATTTTTATTTAAATTTTTGCAACGGTATTAATTTTAAGTTTATTTTTAATTCTGATTTAATTTTGTTTTTATTCTGTATTTTATTTTTAGTTCTGATTTAATTTTTATTTTAGTTTGAATTTTTGTAAGAAGTTTAATTTAAATTTTAATTTTAATTCCCATTTTAGGCATTATTTTTACTTAAATTTTTGTAAGAATTTGAATTTTATTTTTAGTTCTGATTTTATTTCTGATGGTTTTTATTAAAATTTTTGTAAGAATTTTAAATTCTATTTTATTTTTAATTCTGATTTAAGTTTTGTTTTTATTTTCTTTTGAATTTTTGTTTTAGTTTTAATTTTAATTTCCGTTACACACATTTTCTGTGTTTGAAATTTAATCTTAATTTTCATATCGGGAAATCATTTCAGGCATCCGATGACTGACGGCGGCTTTTCTTTCTCTCCGAAACGGAAACTACGACTTCGAAGCTCCATTTTTAGGCGATAGAATAAGAAGGAATTTCAACTTAATTCGAATCCTCAACCCTTAATTCTCAATCGAGTGCAGCAGTGAACCTTTGAAAACCCAAACTAAATAATGTCAAAAGCAATATCATTCAACATACTATGGTAACATACCATATGGCTCAACAATGGGTATTTAACAGGCGAAATGAAACTATTCCGAGAGAGACTAGACTTGGACTAGTTGCATAATGTCTAGTAAGAGCTGTATGTAAAACGAAAATCAAAAAGAAAAGAAATTAAAACTATTGTGTTTGTTGTTGTTTTTCCTAAACACCGAAATTTATTTCAAGTTGTTTTCATATAGTAACAACATAAACACAATTTTGAATTAAAGTCGAACATTAGCCTAAACTAAATTGGATGAAAAATTTTGCGTCAACTGGTTTCTTAGTCTTAAGAACTAAGTAGGTTAAGAATAGTACTATGTTCGGAAGCTGTATGTGCGCTAACATCGGATGAATCCCTAAGAAGGCTGTGCATGAAAGTGTAGTGTGTAAATGCTGGGAAAAATCAACGACTGCGGCACGCGACAAGGTCTTTCCGTCAATCCGTATAAAACAGCCTTAGTCTTTTTCACAAGAAAACGGAAACTGGATGAACTTAGTCTTTCAGCACTGAAAGGTGTGAAACCCTGCCGCTCTGAGAAAGTTAAAAATCGTGGAGTAATCTTCGATAAGAAGCTGACTTGGGGAACACATGACTCGCTGAAGGTGGATCGCAAATTAACGATTTTTCAACAATTTTATAGAGCCTTTGGCAAAAGTTGGTATCTGAAATCTGCTGTGGTCTAATGGATGTACACAGCACTTATCAGACCAATCATCATTTGTGTCTCTGTGGTTTGGTGGCGACGGACTATATTTAACTCCACACTTCGGGAACACTACGGGCTGCAAAGAAGTATATGTTTATGCATTACGGGTGACATGAGGACAACCTCCGGTGATGCTCTAAATGTTATGCTTGATTTGCTCCCCTTGGATCTAAAGATACAACAGGAAGCAATAAAAGCAATGTGTAGACTCCATAAATATGGATTCTGGCACGAATACGGAACTTCTAGATACAAACAAATTTCTAAGATGCTATCTAAGTAGTATCCACTATTTTGAACACCTAAGGACGACCTTGTAACAGCATTTAAGAAAGGTCTACTTCCTAGCATTGAAAAATCATAAAACTTGAGCTACTTCAGCTAAACAAACTAGTTCAGAACTAGTACCACTGACTACAGTGTATCCATATGCTTGCAACTGTACCGACACAACACACGTCTGCCATTGTAAAAAAACACATAACTAATTACTAAGTATTATTCCTGGAAGCGAAAAAACGAAAGGGGCACTTTTTGAATTTTAAAATTTTAGAGTTGCTGCATAAACTACACCTCCTTTGCTTTTAGTTTGTTTCGGCCCACTGCTGCCCCACCTGTTATTAGTTTTCTTATGAATTTAGTTTATTAAGTTTTTGTTGTTGGCGCTGTAGCAGTCTTTCATTAAAGTGTCCATTCTATGCGTAGCACACGCACACGCACACACAAAATTATTTATGCACATAAATAAACTCAAACGTTGATTGCATTTTGCAATGCAGGGCAACCAGACTTGAGGCAAAAAGTGTACGTTATTGTTATTGTCATTGTTTTTATTGTATTTTTTGTTTTTGTTTTTTGTTTGTATTTTGTTATTGTTTTTGGTTTTATTCTTATTTTTGTTTTTATGTTTATTTTTGTTATTGTTATTGCTTTTATTTTTTGTTATTGTTTTTGTTATTGTTTTCATTGTTATTTTTGTCGTTCACACATGCACTCTTCTTTTAGCTTTTGAGTTGTGCATTCACATGTTTATTGTTGTAACTGCTTTTAACAATGCGCTTACGTCGGCAAACACGCACGCAAACACACACCCATAAATTCTACTTCAGTTGAGTGTTGAGCTGCTTGTAAGGTCCGTCCGGTTGTCCTTCCATCATTGCAAAGCTGAAGTTGAAGGATTGCAGTAACATATTTCATTGGTTGACTAGTGAAGGCGCATGGTTGCCAACAGTAAGGCACACACACACACACACTCACACTCGCACTCCCACTCATATCCACACACACACACTCACACACACACTCATCCATATGCCCAAACTTACATTAGCAATTGTTTATCAACTACATGTAAGCTATTTTAGCGCAAATGAATCTGCCTTTGTAGCCGTAGGCAACAACACCAACTATAAGGACACTCAAGTGTAAGCGTGTAAGTGTGTGCGTATCCAAGTGTACATGCTTGTTTATTTGCTTGCCACTTTTGTTTTTTTAGCTACCTCCTTACATGTATACCTCATGTTTGCCTGCTTGTGTGCGTTTGCTTATTCGTCGGCCTGTCTGTCTCTTGACTGCCTTCATTGTTCAGTGTTGCCTTGATTTAAGGCCGTAAAGAATCACTCTCGTTGACTAAGAGGTGAGATATGTACAAGTAGTTTTTGTATAAATTAAAATATAAAGTGATTTTCCAACACCACTATTAGGCGTCATCCTCCATCAGCTTCTCACCACAATTACCTCCATCAGGAGGTAACCTTACGATAACAACAATAACAAAGAAAAAATAGCAGCATACATTTGAATCATGAAGAAAGGGTTTGCATTCAATATACGCATATGTGAGCATGTGTACATATATATTGATATGGCTAGTAAGTGGGCGCTGCAAAATTGAAGCGAGGCGCACACATACAGATGTACCAACCAATCGAGTATGTATGTATGTATGTGTCCATGTGTACGTTGAAGTGGCAAGGGTGATTGTCCGCTGGCAGTAAGAAAATGGAAATTTATGAATTGTTTTTGAATTTGCCCAACAGACAGTTTATTTGTGTGCCTAAGTGTGTTTGAGTGTGAATCTGTGTGCTTATACGAGCATCTGTGGGAGTTTAAACCTCATACGAAGCACATGTCTTGCGGTTTTCTTTTCAAATTGTCTTTTATATTTGTATTGAAAACAACTGATGCCTTTCTATGTTGAGACAATTTGTGGTGAAAATTTTTTATTTTTTATTTTTTTTACTGAAATTTTTCTTGAGACTTAAATTTTGTTCACTAAAAAAGTGCTTAAAATGTCTAATTCTATTGCTTTTATACACTCACGTCTCTCCGGCCACGTGTATTTTAGGCAATGAAGAGGTCTTCAAGCTACTTCTGCATTTAATACGCAAGTATCGGTAGCCAAGGCGAAAAGCAGGACAATAC
>JAYXIM010008709.1:0-11300 GCA_037575425.1 Anastrepha fraterculus | reverse complement strand
CTTAAGGGGTTAGGGGTAGTCAGAGGCCCGAAAAAATGATGATTTTCACGAATTTTTTTTTGCTACTTAATTCATTTATTTAACAAAAATAAAAACATAGCATAAAAACATCATGTTTTAACTTGACTTCACCAAAATTTCAAAACAAAAAAAATTAATAATTGCAAAAGTTATCGCTGTTTGTGTGAAGCCCGTTTCTCCAGAACTCCCTTGCGGTGAACATCACAAGTCCTTGCAGATTCATCTAAAACCAATCGGACAAGAAAAATTAGTTGTTTTATTAATAGATAATCTTGTGCCTGATCGAAGCTTTTTTTTTTTTTCAAAATGAACAAAATGGCGGCCTCAGAAAACTTTTTCCAGATTTTAGAAAAAAAAACCAACAGTTAATTGTTAAAAAAAAATCGAAATTTTTGAAAAAAAAAATCCTTCGATCAGGCACAAGTTTTTTATGTTTTTCAAAAGCTGTATAAATTTTATTGAAATCTACGTAGCGGTTTTTAAGTTACAGTGTTCACTAGTTTGAAAAACATAGTTTTGAGAAAAACGCATTTAAAGTTTTGCTATCGGCTCCGGAGCGGCCGAGCGCCCTTTATTAATTGTTGAATAACTTGAAAAGTATTTGTCGGATTCACTTCAAATTTTTACACAATATTTTTAAAACATTATACTTTAAGAAAATGCAAAAAAAAAAATCGATTTTTTGAAAATTCTGACTACCCCTAACCCCTTAAGACCTCAAACCTGAACGAAAGCGGGGCAGACGCACAGTAAGTGATCCGCCTCTCCATGTGCTTTGCCCACAGAAAGTGGCCCGTCATCAGTCCAACCAGCCGTCTGCACTCCCTTCTGCTTAAAAAGAAGTTGGCCTCAGAGCCCATCTTAAGTAAGGAGTCAGAGGTCTCCTTACCCACGATACCCACGGGTCCCGGGATCCATGTTAGTATCAGACTATTATGCCTACGGACATAGTTCAGCTTCTTGGCTTCTTGGATCTTTATGCGCTATGTCTATGACGTCGTTAAGCTCATACAGCTCACCGCCTACGATACTCGCCGTCACCAACGGACAAAAGCCCGAAAATCTTCGGCAGAACCTTTCTCTCAAACACTCCAAGTACCGACTCATGGGATATTGTTATCATCCAAGTTTATGCGTCATACGTTAGGACAGGCATGATTACAGCCTTATAGGATGTTGACATTGTCATAGGTATTAATGCCGAAGCTCCTTATGCCCTCCAAATAATAACTGTCAATAGTAACATACATAGGCGCCGACACGCCAGTGCGCCGACTTTTTGTTCGATGACAGAAGGTACTTCGCTTTGCTTCTTTCTCCAGTTTGGATATATATAATTGGCGCGTACACCCTTTTTGGGTGTTTGGCCTGAGACCCTTCCTCCTATTTGTGGTGTGCATCTTTATGTTGTTCCACAAATGGAGGGCCCTACAGTTTCAAGCCGACTCCGAACGGCAGATATTTTTATGAGGAGCTTTTTTCATGGCAGAAATACTCTCATAGGTATTTTCCAAGACTTGGCGAATTAAGAATATCTAGTCTGTGGTCGAAGTTCCTGGTTAACGCTACACTGTTAAAGTCCAATCAATTGGTTGATGGTGGGCTGCAGTCTTTCACACAATACGCTCGCTAGAACCTTGTACGCGATATTTAGAACACTAGTCTCGCGGTCATGGTCACAGATTGAAGGATCACTGTTCATGTGGATTACACGGAGCACACGTAAATTTCAATCCGCAGGCATGATTTCATCCGCCCATGTTTTGCGTAGAAGGTAATGCACGCACCTTAACAACACCTCGCCGCCATATTTGAATAGCTCAGCCAATAGACAGTTCCTTCGTCAACGATTGGGGTATCGGTATTTTAACAATCTTTGTGACATGCGCACCTGATTTTTTTTTATGTAACGTATATGTATAAATTGGAGTGCGTTCTTTGTATAGAAAAAAACGTAACCATGAATGTAAAGTTCTAAGCCAATTACTCAAGATTAATTCGTATCCACCTTTATTACCTCAGTCTATGAGTCTTAACACATTAAAGCATCTTTTAAATTTAAATTTCTATAAAATATGAATTTAATTCGAAATAAAAATAAAAACTCGAACTTGAAAGGCCCTGTAAAATATGTATGTTTATAAGAAACTCTAGTAAACCACGCGCTTGTATTTTGTATTAAAGATGGCAATGCGGAAATGAATTTGAAGAAGTTGGCAGTCAACATGAAAGTTAATGTGCAAGCATAAAGAAATAAAGCTACAAAATGAATAGTGAGCAACATCAAAGCAACATAAGTATGTATGTATCGTACATGTGTGTGTGGTCGTAAATTGAGAGGAAGTTATACACCAGTAGAGCAGTTAGTATTCGAAATTAAAAGAAGGTTTGTTATACAGGACTCATTAAGAAATAACTCGAAAATAGTTTCTCAAGTATGTGGATAGATAAATAAGTAGGTGAGGCAACCGAACTGTCTGAAGTAGTAAATGGCATTTCCCAAATATTACATGTTATTGAGGGAATGTATTTAAAGTTAAAATGTTTATCAAGTTAGTGTAGTTGCGTGACCGCCACCTGGGTCGATTTAAAAATGGATTCATTTATATATAAAAAAAATATTAATAATTTCACACTCAAATGGTTAAAAAATATTAAAATATTTAGAACAAAAATATTTATTCGGAAAATATTACAAATAAATAATACAATAATTTCTCTAAACAGATTTTGAAAAAAATATATTATATATATATTTTACGAAATATATAAAAAAATAATTAGTTAGAGAAAAAATATTTCGTCAAAATATATTAAAAATAAATAATAAAATAATTTCCGTAAAAAGATTTTGTAAAAAAACACAAATAAAAAAAAAAAATATTTAGAGAAAAAATAGAGTAATTTCCCTAACAAGATTTTGCAAAAAAAAAAACACAAAAAATATTTTACGGATCATATAAAAAATAAAGATTTTGAGAAAAATTATCTCGTGAAAAAATATTAAAAATAAACAATACAATAATTTCCCTAAAAAGATTTTGCAAAAAAACAAACAACAAAAAAAATATTTTACGAAAAAATATAAAAAATAATAAAAATTTAGAGATAAAATATTGTAAAAAAACAAAAATTAAAAAAAATAAATAAATATTTAGAGAAAAAATATTTCATCAAAAAATATTAAAAATAAGGAATAATTTCCCTAACAAGATTTTGAAACATATCATATATTAAAACACTATAAAATAGTTATTTCATTAAAAATTTAAAATTTTATTTAAAAAAATATGGTTTAAAAAATAAATAAAATTTGACTAAAAATATTATTTTGCGAAAAACATCATTAAAAAAATAATGATAAATCATTAGTTCGTGAGTTATTGTGCTAAGAGTGCCGTTTGTTGTACTAAGAGTGATGTTATTTTCAAAACAATGCCATTCAAGCAAAGCAATTGGGTTTGGGAAGCATTATGGGTGCACCGCTTGATCGGAAACAAAAATAAAACGATAGTTTGCTAACTTCAAACGTGGTCGCAGAGGCACCGATGATGCGCAACGCAATGAGGTCCAAGCTAACACAAAAAAACATCAAAAAAATCTACAAAATCGTTTTGAATGATCTGATTTGAGTGAAGTTTCGTGAGTTAGTCGACATCGTAAAGATATCAAACGAATGTCTTGGTTTTATGTTGCATTGAGCATTTTTCTATGAGAAAGCTCTATTCAAAGTGGGTGCCGCATTTTCTCACTGTTGACCAAAAACAGGAACGTGGTGGATGAAACATGGACCCATCACTTACGTGGTGTAATATTCATTGACTATTCAACAACATCAACAGCGTTTTTGGAGCGCTTGAAGGCCGAAATAAAATAGAGTTGAATCAATTAAAACAATGTCAAAACTACTTGAATTGAATTACGCATTGCTCCCACATCCACCGTGTGCACCAGATTTGGCTCCCAGCGACTACTGGCTATTCGCAGACCTAAAAAAATGCTCGCTGGTAAGAAATTTCGCTCGAATTTCGCCTATTTTGCGGCAAAACGTAAATCGTTCTACAAAAGTGGCTGTTGTAGATGGAAATTACGTTAATGAACAAAGCTAATTTTGAATAGAAAAAACGTATTTTCTTTACTAGGCGAAGCTTTGACATATTACCTTCCAGTAAAAGTGCTATAACTCAACCTAACTATAGCTCAGCCTTGCTCTGATTGGCTTGAAATTTTGACGCGTAATTGCAGAAGCGTCAGTCTTTCTAAACATGTAAAAATCATTAAAATCGGTTGTCAAATACCAAAACTGTCAAATCTGCTCGGAAAAAGTGCTGTAACTCCCGCAATTTTTCTCTGATTGGCCTGAACCTTTGGCATATTACCTTCCAGTAAAAGTGATATACATATGTAACTCGCTCAGCTTTGCTCTGATTGGCTTGAAATTTCGGCACGTAATTGCAGAAGCGTCAGCCTTTCTCGAAGCTCGAAAACGCACTAAAAATATAATACATCAGCTATCATATTCCACTAACAAAACTCTATAATTGCGTGAAATATCAAGCTCCGTAAAAAAATTATTAACAAAAATCTTATTACGAGTATTATATTGGTTTTACTGTATTGGCTTCGGTGTAATATACATAGATGCAGTACAAAAAGCTCAGAATTCGATATTTATTTATTTGGTCAAGCCAGCCGAAGGCCGTGTGCTCTTGTTAAATTTTTTATTTGTTTTTATAAATGTATAAATAAATAAATATTGAGTCAAAAACTAGAGTATACTTTAAGTAATAAAATGAACTCAAGAGTGGCGGCATTATTTTGCTGTAGGAAGGCTCTATTCAGAGACGCACATTTAACCTAATTAACCTTGGGAACTCCCATAAAGAACAACTTAACGGGCCGTAGATTCTATTATAAATAGGTACTTTGAACTTTAGCTTTTCAAAGAGAGCAGGGTAATTGACAGTGCTATTCCTAAAATCAGCAGTAAAATAGAAAGCAAGAAAAGCAGGCAGTGATCTACCGGCTTCAAGGTCAAAAGTTGACACCGAAATTTGCAAAATGGCATTGGTTCACTAAAGTTCAACGAGCGAAGAGCAAAGTTAATATACCTAAACCTTTTGAGTTTGTTCTGTACGACTTAAATGCGATACAATTTATGGCATCCAAATAGAAGAAGGCATAGTTAGGTTTAGATCTTACAAGCTAGGTTAAAACATCTTGAGGCTATATATGTCCAAAAACTATTACATATGGGATATATGATTTCCTAAAATCTTAATTAAGCTAAGTTTTATGTGAAGATGTCTATTCACCTAGGCCCTGAACTTCCATAGTGCATTTGAGGGAAACCACAGAAACGTAGCAAGTAGGTATTGGAATTTAGCTTTCTAGTAAAGGAAAAGTAATGGGGCATTTACTTACATTCAAGTCAGGATAAGCGCACCAAAACATTAATTTATTGATCTCCCATAGTTTTTATTTTTGCAAATATTTTAAGGTCATCTGAAAATAACAGACATTTAGAAATTTCTAATCATTAGCCAATATTGTTTGTATTCATATATTGCAAGTAACAAAGGCTCCAAAATACTATAGGGTTTTCCAATAAGAGGAAAATGCTATTTTTTAATATAAATTATCGGATGTTTATTTCATTATAAAGAGGAAAGAATGCTGTTAATAGTGGAAAATAACATCAGGCAAATGACCACCACGAACACGCTTACGGGACAATATCCTTTTCATGAAATTTTCCATAACCGAATTGCAAAGTGGCTGTCCCATGTCCTCGATAGCCTCAAGAATTCCATCTTTAAGGTCTCGAATTGACCCTGGGCTGTTGGCGGAGACCTTCTCTTTCACGTGGCCCCAAAGAAAAAAGTCCCAAAGTGTTAAATCACAAGATCTCGGTGGCGAATTGTGATCACCTCTTCGAGAGATAACACGGTCCGGAAACTTTTCCCGTAAAATATCGATAGTTTCGTTGCTTGTGTGGCACGTAGCGCCGTCTTGTTGAAAATAAACGTTGTCCAGATCAATACCATCCAATTGCGGCCATAAAAAATCGTTAATTATCTCTCGATAGCGCAATCCATTCACCTGTAACACCTGTTATTGCAAAACCCTTCCCTATATGTATGTCTTTAGTCACGATGTATCCACCAAATCAATTCCGAATACTAGATGTTCAGCATCACCTCATTTAAAAATATTTCTGAAACAGTTTTTTGTTTGCAGTTGGCGGTCTTTAGGAAAAGGAAACTAATTTTTTTTTTGTTACGACGGGCGATGAGCCCACTCGGATCAAGAATCAAAGTGCGATCATGGTGATGCCATACAGAGGAAAAGGAACCAGACAGGGGGAAACAGAAAGAAGGGCTGCTTCGGATTAGAGGATGATGACCAACCATGGCTCATTAAATTTGTATTAACAGCTTTGAGCTACTCAGCTTCTGCAGAAAGAACTTGAAGCAACCCCAAGTCTCACCGCATTAATACCTAACGGACAATTCCCAAACCAAATTCGAGAGCTGCGGCTTTGTTAACCTCAAAAG
The DNA here is from genome assembly GCA_037575425.1 of Anastrepha fraterculus. Lineage (NCBI taxonomy): Eukaryota > Metazoa > Arthropoda > Insecta > Diptera > Tephritidae > Anastrepha > Anastrepha fraterculus. The sequence goes on along the minus strand of JAYXIM010008709.1, from coordinate 4,722 downwards.
TTCTTTCGGGCGTCCCCGGGACCCCCTTTGACCCAGAAAGATCTCGCGACTTTGCACATTTGCGTACTAGTCCATCGCTCGCTGAGTTGATGCGAGGCTCATCTTTTCAGGAATAGACCACAAGTTCTCAAGAGAACCCCAATCGACTTATTTTGTGATCAAACCATCGCTATGGTCCCCTGTCTAGCCAACTCATCAGCCCTCATCAGCAGTTTCCGTCTATGCTACTTTGACCTGGAACTCAAATGAGCGTAATATCGAAATGATCGGATGCAGTCGGGAGAGAAATCACTCATACCCCGACTTATTTCAAAGACACAAACAATGAGCCTGGTGCTCTAATTCCAGCCAGGCTGTCGGAGTAGATACTCGTATTTACCTCCCTTACAGAACCTAAAGTAGTAAGCAACTAATCCACAGCTTCTAAAATATTAAATGGATGAGGAAATGGAAAACCATACGAAACTATAGTTTTGCATGGATATGAAACTTGTACTTAATAACAAAAAAATTGATTGATATCGGATGGTGTTTTTCAATTGCAAAAGCAAATCAGTGATTTCAGTGATTTCACTCTGACAGTCAAATCGTTGAAACTTTCCATAGAATCAAAATCAATTTAATATCTCTGTTTATTTAAATTTCTTTTCCCATCATTCATAACTGGTCACCCAATAGTAGCAACGCAATATATCGATAGCTATCATTTAAAGCTTTTAATAGATTTTCAACGCATCGCTCGGAACTATAAAAAAATTATTAAAATCCGTTTCGTTTGAATTGAATTAAATAATGAAAGTTAAGTAAAATTTACTTTCTCTGATGTTAAATACTTTTCGCGCCAAATCCTTGAAATCACTAGGACGCCCTGGGAATACGCGTATGCGAACAAACGCACAGCTAACGAGTGAGTTAAGGCATGTAAGTCGCACTAACAGGGCCATTAACTGATCAGGAAGCGCTAGCAGCCAACCACACTTACTTCCACACACACACACTTACTTTTCACATGCATACATATGTACACACACATAGTCATATAAAATTATGTAAATGCGTTTACTGGCGCAGCCGACAGCTAATTTAGCGAAAGTTTAAATTTTTAATCAGTGGATTACGAACTCGCTGGCAAGCAAATCAAAACAACAACAACAACACTTAAAGCACTAATGTGCTTTTGGGTATTGTAGCTCTTCGCATTGTTGCTATTTTTCCGGGCATATATGCACATATTACTTATGTATGTATATATGTTTGTGCTTGTAATTACGTATCCGCTTTGAATATCCCCGCCGTTGCCGGAGAAGGCCTTGAAGCTGTTGCTTGCAAATAAGGACAATAAGAAAAGACATAACATAGCGATTCCATGCTAAGTAAGCCGAATATGTTTGACATTATTCTCAATTATTTTGAAAATTGGCTGATTTATAGGTAAAAAGTAAACTGGAAAAATTAAAAACAAAAATTATAATTTTGATATTTTTTCAATGTTAAAAATTTTTGTAGAAAATGAAAAAATATATTTAAAAAATTTTTCTAATTTTTTTTATTTCTTATCATAAAATATTCCTTTTTTTCTTTTATATTTTTGTAACCCTTCTTTTAATTTAACTTGCTTAGAGCATTTCATGCAACAACCGTCCTATATCAAGACTAAGATGTGTAACATCGTTCATCTCGACTCCCATAGATTGTTACAAGCAACATTTGTGTAAAGAAAGGATTAACCTGCTAGTGCTCTAGTTATACTATCAACAATTTACTTCTGCATAGCCAAGCGTAAGTTATCAGAATACCCATGTAGGTGCATAATGCTCCTTTTTTAAAAGCCATACATGCACATACACCTACTCATACCTTCAACATACACATAATCTGAGCAAGTTTTGATTTTGTCCCCTTTAACAGATCCGCCAATTCATGTTTATGTGTATACAGGGTACTTCGAACATAAGTTTATTTTTATTCATATCCAATTTGAACACTAGCAGATTCTTCCCGTACAAAATCTTGAATATAATTCGGTGCGTGAGTTCGCATAGCGAATTAGGGGTAACCAAAATGAAATATTAAATGTTAAAAATATTCTAAAATATAGCCAACTTTTTTCGAAAGTGAGGTGTTGTATTGTCCAAGCCATGCTTTTATTGAAAAGTTGTATGAACAGTAAATTGTTATTTTATTAAAAAGTTGTATGTAACGAAACACATTTTCAACTCGCTGTGTATGTGTGCAAACAAAATTGCCAAATTAAAGGATCAAATAAATTGCACGCTATTATCGAGTAGCCTCCTGTGTTCCCACTGTGGAAATTATATATCGAAAGAAGAAAATAAATTGTTCCTGCCCCTTGGCAAGCAAAAGCAAATCTTCGAGCATTTTTTGTCATAAAAAGTTTACATAAAACCATGAAATTCAAATTTGAAATTTGAATAGGTCGAGCCAAGGAGCACCAGGAGATTTGGGGGCTCCTAAAACACTCAAGCTAAAAAACTCACGGTATTCTAGAAAGAGGGTAGATAGTCAAGGAAGAGAGGAGAAAAGTATGCAAGAAAGAGATAGGAAAGAATAGGGACAGTTTTAGAGAACGAATATTACTCATTTTCACGACATCGGAACTCAAATTTCGAAGCCTTGCTCTAGCAAAAGCTGGACACTCACAGAGAAAGTGTTCAGTGCTATGAGCCTCCTCCAAGCTAGACAGGCACATCGGGTCCTCAATAATTCCAGTGGTGGTCATATGCTGACCCCATGGGTTGCGTCCTGTAATAATACCTACCATCAACCGAACGACTTTCCCTCCAAGTTTTGGTTTAGCTTAGAAAGTTTCACCGTTTTCTGTTCGGACTTGTCACAAAACACTTTGCAGTTCTGCAGCGTTCTAGCGCTGATCTAATTCATGATTCCTGCAGAACTGATGCCGATTATTGGCTCTGGTCCTTGTGGGGGAGCCACTGATCCATAGTTGGCCAATTCATCGGCAATTTCGTTTCCTTGAACACCGAAGTGTCCTGGAACCCATATAATACAAGTATGTTCTGTCTTGCGACAGAATTAAGTTTCTTCTTACATTCTTGAACAATCTTCGAGGCTTACTTCGTATTCTCCAGGGTCTTCAGAGCAGCCTGACTGCCACTGAAAACTCCAATCTTTTTCCCGCTCCATCTCCTCTCGATTATTAGGCTACTTTGAGGATGGCAAAAACTTCTGTTTGGAAAACAGTTGCCACATCCCCCATAGCATACAGATACTTAATACTGTCGTTTAAGTACCATCCGGCTCCAGCCCCTATTTCATTCTTAGACCCCTCGGTAAAGAAAATATCCGCCAAACCTCCCTGAATATAAAACCATAGTTTCCGCATTAGTTGGAGAATACTAAGATATATATCCCAAATCGGAGGAGAGGCTCGGACCCTGTATTTTGAATACGCGCATTAGAGTGGTCTACCGAAAGTCAAAGTACTGAATACATCAAATACCGAATACGATACATCCGCAAGCCACGGAATATTGAAGGCGTTTATTAGGGTGGTTCATAATGTATCGGCAACGGTTCAAGTGAGTTGATTTAAAGACCGACTGCCACTTTTTTTCGAGATATGTATGAAGAACAAATGCCTTTGCCGAACCTCAGTGAATTTTCATGGCTTATGTTATTACTTGTTGAAAGCTGAATTGAAGGTAGTTTACTCTCGTGTAATCTTAAATAATAAAATAAAATTCGGCTGTCACAGTTTTTTGGATCGCCTCGATGGAGTCGAAACGCCTCCCTTCAGCTTTCTTTTCAGGCGCGGGAACAAGAAGAAGTCCGAAGGGGACAGGTCTGGGCTGTAGGGAGGGTGGGGAAGCACCGGAACCCCCATCTTGCCCAATGCAGAGGTGCAGAGGAAGGCGGTGTGGGCTGGCGCATTGTCGTGATGAAGGGTCCAATTGTTGACGAGGTCGGGCCGAACACGGGCGACGCGGTTTTTCAGCCGAAGGAGCACTTCTTTGTAAAATGCCGCGTTTACAGTGCTTCCTGGAGGTACAAACTGTTTAGCTTTACGCCAAATTTGATCGAGTAATGTTGCTCCAACGATTCGCCACTGCAAAATTATAACACACTTTTAAAACAGCTTTCACGCGCGGAGCAATGTTGACTGCACCGCTGTTGCCAGCGAACTGGGACCGGTTTCTAGTGGAAGGGGAAGGTCCAACGATCATTTTCCCCCACCAGCCGATTCGGTTGATCGCTTGGCAGACGCTCCGCCCGGGAAGGCTCAAATCAAACCCTGTATATGAATACTTTATACACCAATGAAAGCAGCTCAATATTATTTTTTTTATTATAATTTACAAAATTTTTTCGCCAAATAAAAATATATGATTTTGTTTTTTTCGACCCTAAATTTCGGTAAGAGCCTATTATATATATTGTATATGTATACATAAATCTTTAACACCCCTGCAAGTCTGAGAAAATGTATACTGATTTTTTTTTTTTTTTTTTTGTTACACCGTGTTTCAAATTATTTTTTCATCGTTTGATCATGTTTGAAGAAAGCGATCGTTTACTTATTGATTTATATTAGTTTTAGAAACATTTTAGCGAAATTTCTAAATTTTTTCGATACTTGGGGTCCCCTTCGCACCTCATCACGAGCTTTCCGGCCTTATTAAATATTTATCTATTTCAAAAAATAAAAAAAATATATTTAATATAATATTTGTAATATGTATT
>JAYXIM010008708.1:0-24746 GCA_037575425.1 Anastrepha fraterculus | reverse complement strand
AGTAGAATGGGGTAAGATAGGTCATTTTTTTTTGGAGAGCTCTTGCTACGGTGTTTTTGCATGGATTTTGAAAAATAAGCAAGATTTTGAAAGGTTATTTATCTGCTAACATTTTGGTTATACTGACTTATGTTTGGCTAAATATTTTGGAAGCTGCATTCAATAAGACAAAGGTACTTTTTTTCGATATTTTCAAAATCGGGGGGCACGATAGGTCACTACATGTGAGGCGAAAAGAACAATGTACATGGCTTGGAAATTAACGTTTTAACTTTTATTTATAGAGTATGAACACTGCACATGTTATAAATGTTAGGAATTTTTCTTTAATTCATCACGCGAGCACGTAATGTTTCGAACGGAATTTTAAATTGTTTAGAGGCTGATCGAACACTAGCGCGATCTCGGACTGCCGCGATTGCGTTTTTTACGTCCTCTTCACTTCGTTTCGGCGTTTTCGCACATAATTATGCACCATTTTGCTGCAAAAACAATTAAAATTTATTTTATTCCATTAAAAGTAGTGACCTATAATGCCCCCAGACGGCTGACCTATAGTGCCCCCAAGCACAAGTTTTATGTTAGTGTCGATATTTTTTTAAAAAACAAAAATATGAAAAAACTGACACATTATTCGTGTTCAGCATTATTTTCTACGTAAAATAAAATTCACCTGACAAATATTTACTTACATTAAATGCACTGCACCGTAGAATAAAAAAAATGCTATGTCGGAGAAAAGCTCACAAAAAACTAAACGACGCCAGAACTAGGATAACTAATCAATGGTGACGGCGGAAATGACAGTCGCGAACGTTGTTCCCCACCACGTATTCAATTCACATAAGACGAGTGATCTCTGCGAAAACAGTGCGCCAAAAACCCCACCTACCTATTGTGCCCCCATACCTATCTTACCCCATTCTACTCTACATTTATTTAATAATACACACAGAAAATTTAATGTCGTTCCGGTGAATATTTTCGAAGTTACACGCAAATTTGAAAAGGCTTTTCAGAGTGCTTGAAATTGCTTTTCAAACTTTAAACGCGTTTTTCTCGAAATGGTGTTTTCAAAGCCGGTGACCAACATTACTCGAAAACGGGTAAACCTAAAATTGTTGGCGGTCCGCTGATTGCTAGCAGGGAAAGAAAAAATTTAAGAAAGATTTTTGTCTCAATATGAATGGATGATGGTACGTACAGATCTAAACGATGTAGCACAGAACAAGAGAGTTGTGCGTTCTGGTAAAGCGCAGCGCATAAGATGGCTCATGCTACCCGTATGCCTACTGACTGCACTGTGAAGAAAGCCATGACAAGAAAGCTAATAGGCTTAAAGGCAAATGCAGACCGAGAAACCGTTGGATAGACGCAATGGAATACGACTTCAAGGATTTGGGAGTACGTAACGACGAAGCAAAAGCTCAAAACCAACTGCTTTGGAGCAGCATTGGGAAGAAAGCTTTGATGCATCTCGTGTTGTAATGCAGTGAAAAAAGAAGAAAGATCTGGTAGGGACCGAAAAGTTAAACATTTCTAAAAGAGAGGAACAATAAATTATCCCTCCGATAATATTAAGGGAAAAAGACAGTGACAAAGTCGATCTACTTGCTTGCTGTTTGAGATTAATTAGGAGTAAACGGAATTTATGTGATGGGACAGAATCAGAAAAATTCAAGAAAGAGATGGGAATAGTTATGTTTATCTAGGAACCAGCAGTTAACACCGATAGCAATGTTAACCTTAAAATCCAACATAGAATCTCTCTTTCCAACAAGTGCTACTTGAGACTAAGTAGGCAATCGAATGGATAACCAAATCTATTTGTCTGTCTAAGCTAAATTGTTTCCCAATACTTAAGTAGGTAGGTGAAATGGTTGAAGTACCAGTCTGGCACTCCTCAAGTAGCACAAAAACGCCATTTTGATACCATTACGAGACCTCCAACAGGCTGATATCTACAGCCAGCCAGAGCTGTTGATATAATGGAGAAGATTGTTGGGATTTAGGTTGGCGCACTGCCCCGGGCTGTCGAAGAAAGGAGGGTACAGTGGCCTTAATCGTCTAGCTGCCAAACCCGGACATTTACAGAGAAAGTGCTCAATAGTCTCCTTCTCTGAAAGGTAGCCACAGCTTCTGCAATGGGAGCTCAATGGTAACGCCAGCTTTTCCGCGTGTGTAGCGATGTCCAGTGACCGGTAAACAGAGCTACGAGTTTGGAAATTGAATGGCGAGAAGTTCAAAGGACTTTCTGGGTCCATGAAGAAATGGAGCTCCATCTTTTCTGCGCTTTCCTGAGAAATAATTTGTGCAATTCCCCTTTGACAACTGTCAGGGGGATACCGATGACCGGGTAGGAGGTCTCTGTAACCTTCAATTCAGTCCCCTTCCTGACAAGCTCATCAGTAATTTCATTTCCCTCTATGTTCCTATGTCCTGGAACCCAGATCAGAGAAATGTTACCTGCACACCCAAGAGATGTGATCTCATTCTTACAGGAGTTTACTAGTTTCGTTCTGCACCATGGCGTCGTCAGAGCCTTGATCGCGGTTAGACTATCGGAGAAAATGTTACTATCTCCCTCACTCCCGCGTCCCCTTAGCATTTTGCATGCTTCCAGGATCGCAAAGACTTCTGCTTGAAAAACTCTTTCAGTATTCGGCAGTTTAAAGGAGATAGATAAATTGGCTGATCTAGAGAAAACCCCTGCTCCGACTCCCGATTCCAACATAGAACCGTCAGGGAAGACAGAGAAGAGCACTTAAGTGCAGATTTGCCCCTCGATCCATTCCTGCCTATTTGGAAAGATTACCCTAGCACGACCCTCAAACTCTAGTTTCCGGATAGAGAGATCTGTTCGAGGTTCGGAGAAATACCGTGTTAACTACGCGAAAATGGTACCATGTCCCTTGAGAGATTACCTTTAGAGGCCAACGTCCAATACTTACTTTGTTATTTTCCACCAATAATAACTCAATGCCTTTATTTTATTAAAAATTTTATTGATTTTTTTAAGATTTTAATATTTTATTTTCGGCACTCGTTGCAGATAATTAGAAAAAATGGGATAAGTGCATTGCAAATAAAAATTCGATCAATTGAATTAATTTAGATAGAATAAATATTTTATAACAAATAAAAAATTACGGCTTATTTAATATACTGGCAGTAGAGCACAAGCAGAGTATTCGAAAGAATGAAAGAAATCTGGGGTTATTGCTAGTGTTATTGTAGCAGCATAAAATAATTCCCATATCTTTTGGGGAATGCTGCTGAAGTCACAGTCTTTAGCCGAATGTAAATCCGCATCATACCGGCAAACGGTAGAACCGACTGTGGTGGGGTGAATACTTTTCGCGTTTTAACTGCTGACAAATTTTAAGCTGATTTTCGTTTTACATTATATATTTTCAGGTTGCTACAAGAATGCACGCAGTAATAAATTCTAAAGTCTATTATTTGATTTTTCCTTTGTTTACAAATAAAATTAAAAACAAAAAATGGTAAAAAATTAAGATAAAATAATAAAATTAATCAAAACACACACAGACAATGCGGCGACACAGCAACACAATGCAGCCGTCTCACGCGCTCATGATGGTCCAATCGTCCAGCTCCAGCAGCGTCTTATAGACGAATGCCTGGATTCGTGGCTGCCACGTAGCGCAGCAATTCATCGTTGTCCTCGCAAATGACGGGCTTCTCGTGATAGCAGGCAACATCGTGCCATGCAATGCCATCATTGTAGACATTATTCAGCACCGACAAACATTGTTCCTTGGTCTGATTGATGTCGTATTCGGCGTTGTCGGGTTGTGGGCGCTTCTTGTGACCAGTTTGCGACCATGGATTGTAGCCCCAGCCTTGTGGAATGCGGTTGGTGGCTTGGATCTTCTCGCGGGTTGCAGACCAGAACCAACCGTAAACGTTCTTGGGTTCCAAGTCGGGACGGTTTTCACAGCCAGCGAAATCGCAAATACGTCCGGCAGTCCAAATGTAAGGTACATCATTCTGTTGAATGACACGGAAGATCAGATTGTTCTTCTCTTGGGTCTCCAAAGCGACCAAGTCCATACAGTATTCACGGCACAAGTTACGGCCATCCAACCAATCGACCTTCTTGTTGGCAAGCGCTGGTACATGGGTGGACAGGAACATGTTGCGACCGCGGTATGAGAATTCCTTTGGACCTGTAAGTAAGTGAAGAAAAAAAAACAATGTTCAGTAAATATTAAATCAGATTTTAATCTACGATTTTTATACAGACTTTTTTCTGCGCTCTCACTACAGAAAAACAGCAAAAAAAAACCTAAGGTAACATAGATTAGGTTAGGTTGTGTTGGTAGTTGGTCTGTACGAACAACTCCCTTAGATCTTACAGATCCATTATGATACCACTGTGCGACATGGGAACCTCTTTTATTTTTCTTCATCGAAGCATTTTGTGGCTCTTATGAAGTGCAGGTTTGCTCGCGTTCTCAGGCCAGACAGTTCCGTGAGAGAATTGGGGAAAAATATTTACCTAGACGACCTGCTCTGATTTAAGCTTTAAGGCTGAACAATTGCAAAGGAGGTACTCAGCTGTTTTTCATGGGAAAAAACTCGTAGATTCAAGAAATGCCTACCAAATAGTCAATGACCGGTTCTACTTATACAAACCACGACCTTCGAGATATCCTCTCTTGAAAGACTAAGCAGTTGCTTTGTCTTTTTCTTATTTATTTGCGGTCACAGTATCTCTCCATGCGCTATTGGCCTCTTGGGTAATTTTGTTTTTAATCAGTCGTTTGCTGGTGGCCATGGATATACCAGTGGTACTTCTATCACTAAGCAATTGAAGAGTAGTGCCTTTTCTGGCTAGTTTATCGACTTTATAATTTTCCTCAATATCTCTGTCCCCCGGAATCCAAATAAGGCTGATTCCTGAATAAGACACTAATATCATTTAGGGCTTCTCGGCATTCCTGTGCAATCTTTCATCTTAGTACAGCCGCATTCATTGATTTAGTGGGCGCCTGGCTATCCGAGAATATAATTATCGTAGTTTTTGTTACGGCATGCATATTTAGATACTTAGCCACTTCTTTTATAGCTCGTGCTTCTGACGCTATAGTAGTCCGATAGTCGAACGGATAGTTCAAGCCTTCAAGTCCCCTTCGAAAATACTCCATAGTCAACCTTATCGTCTAGCTTGAAAACATTTGTTTAGAAATTTAATTACCCCCTTCTCCGTGGGCTTAGTGTCTGCCACTCTCTTCTTGACGGTATGCTCGTCTACCGAAGATGAGTCTATGAATTGATTGGTTGGTTGGTTAAAGTGGTGATTCATCCAAAATCCAACGAGCACTTCCGCACCATTTTGTTGCCACATTCTCATTACAAACTTGTTTAACGGTTATTTACAGCATGACTATATCCGGTCTGTGTGGTTTAAGAACCTTATTAGGTTGTTGACGTCTATGCCAGACATGTATTCGGGACTCTCGAACAGTGGTTTGCCCAGGGTTAACATTCTGTCCTTCTATAAGGCAGAGCTCTCACAGAGGAAATGGAAAATCGTTTCTTTTTTCTCAGGTTGTTTACAACTTTGGCAGTGGAGTCTGGGAATAGAATAGTATATTTCTTGTTTGTGACTATTCAAAGTGTGCAAAATATAAGTAGAGCCGTGGCCAGGCCACCGGTCTTTCCATAGCGCCATACTTTTAAGTCTAAACGCCGTAAGGCAATATGCTTGCATGCAAATGCAACACTTATACTGTCACTCTTTGTTGTTATTGTGTTTTTTTTTTTTTTCAAACAGCGCAATCCCTCGAGCCCTTTGCACCTAAGCTAGCTCAACATAAGTGCTAAAATATTGCGCCAACAACGGCATCACGAGCAGCGTTCGTCTACTGGGTAGCTGTTGCGCAATTCACGCCGCGACACACCAACACCAACTACCTGGTAATAACATGTTTTCATTTAGTCGCTTCTTGGCTGCATTACGCCGCCACTGTGCAAGTTGTAGAGAAGAAATAGAAAATTTTTCCAACAATGATTCGATGTTGTGCTAAAGTGCATCGCAAATGGGTGTGTTGGCGCTAAGTAGGTGGCTTAGTACAAAAGTACATAATCCATATATTGTACAATATACATCATGCATATATACATACATACATAGATGCATATGCCCTGGCGAATCTACCGGCTACGAAGTGAGACAACAACGCCAGCATTGACGGCGTTTTAAATGAGGCAAAAAAGCGGCATGGAAATGTACAAATAGGTTTATTGTGTAAATATTTAAGTCGGCGGCAGTGAATTGCAGCAGCAGCCATAGGCGTATTTTGTAAAAACTTGTTTAAACAACAACACAACTTTTATGGAATTTTTTTCGCACGTGCATTTTTTTTATTTTTTATTTTCTTTGCGCTTATTTGGAACTCATATTCTCATCGCCCAGTTTGCACAGTTAACGATGCTGTTATGTGTATATTTGCGAAACGTTTCCCGTAACAAGTTTTAGCGAACAAGGGTGGAGTTCGGTGCACGCACGCGCCGCTTGTTGCGCGTATACAACTAGAAAGTGCAACACACGCAGGGATCGTCCGTTTTTTGTTTTGTTTTGGAAGCATTCAATATTCCGCCTGCCGATGGCTGGCCTTAATTTGTTATGCTGATTTATTAATCTAGACATAACTACTATTTTTCCAGTACCTTTTTTCGTTGTAATATTTTTTTCCTGGCACATCTTTTACAATGGAATCCTTGTATTTTATTACTCCAAAACATGCAAAAGCAATAAAAATTGCATGACTTGAAGCAAGGTAAATATTTCATAACACTATAGGAAAAAATATTAATTCAGAAGTGGAATACTAATACCGGAAATTTTTGCAAAAGGATGCGCTATGCTCGGGTGCTTAATTCAGTTTCAGAAATAAAAATTGATTTGCTCTAAAATTTGTATTAGTTGGCGAAATTGTGAAGCCGATGAGCTAGGCAGAAAAAGTACTACTCTTCAATTGCTCAGTAATAGAAGTACCACTGGAATACCTATGGCCACGAGCAAATTAATAATTAAAAACAAAATTATCCAAGAAGCCTATAGGGCATGGAGAGATGTTAAAATTATTCAAACTTATTATGAAAATTATCGATCCTTAAGAACAACATATCGCAAAATTCGTGAATGTTTTGGTGGAAATAATCATCTGAATGAGTCGAAACTTCAAAGTTTGGTGAAAAAATCTCACGAAACTGGTTCTGTCAAGGTTGGATAAAGGTCGGGAATACCAAAAACTGAACGTTCTGTTGAAGATTTTGCTGCTGTAGTGCAAATAGTTGCTGAACAAGCTTCAACATCGATATCTCGACATTCTCAATAATTAGGAAATTTCAATTCATGAATCGACTGTTTGACAGATTTTATCTGTGAATATGTTCATGGTGAACATTTAAATGTTTCTTTTTTATACAACATCTAGCTGTGCCTTTTGAAAGCAGAAGGTTCACAACTTTCTCTTGTTCGACCACAACTGCCATCGTTACATAGCTTTTGGATGTCGATGCCAATAGTCCAACGCTGAGAATGAGCCACAACGAAACTCACCATGAGTTGCTTGTTGATCTTTTAAAGTGAAGCTTCGAACCAGGTGTGACAAGCTATGCTGCTGACAAAAGCCATACCGCTCTTATGACGTGGAAGCAAGAAACCCTTATCAACAACAATCAAAAACAACAACAATTAACCAATATGCGGTAACTTAAATATGTAGGTATATTGGTATTTGCCTAAACTATCCTTTTAATACATACTGACTAAAACAATCCTCGAACACGCTTTCTATTTCGACTTATTTTTGGCGTCAACTGAGATGCGAACTTTGGTACATTAAGAGTCAGTTCAGAATTGTATGGCAAATTTTGTAGTGCTATATTTTTTTCCGTTATACCGTTATGCGTAACAGCTAAGTTACTAAGGTCGCAAATAATTAAGAAAAAGTCAAAGTACCGCTTAGCCTCTCAAGAGAAGATATCTCGAAGGTCGTGGTTTGTATAAGTTGAGCCGGTCATTGGCTATATGGCAGGCATTCCTTGAGACTAGGAGTATTCCCCATGCATATTGTAGAAGTTGTAAAGATGAGGAAGAGGAAGAAACAGTTGAGCACTTCCTTTGTCCAGCCTTATAGCTTAAATCAGAGGAGGTCGTCTAGGTAAATATTTTTCCCAATTCTATCACGGAGCTGCCTGGCGTGAGAATGCGAGCAAACTTGCGCTTCATAAGAGTCAGAAAATAGTTCCACGAAAAAAAAAATGAGGTTCCCGTGTCGCACGATGGTATCACAACGCTGTAAGGTATAAGTGAGTTGTTCATACAGATTACCACCATAACCTAATCCAACATAAGATGAAACTCCGACTTATGCTTCTTCAATTGAAACTTTCTAAGCAGGCGCGAAAGATAAATTTGTGTCTCGCTAACTTAAATGCGAACACAAAAGGTAGTTTGTTTCATTTAAAATTTATTCGTATAAACTCATTTTGTAACTAATTTGCTATCAAAAATTTTTTTTTTACAATTAATTAATATTTTTTTGTTTTGCCTCCCATTTACTTTTTCCGCGCGTTGTGCATCACTGTAGCTCAGATAGTTCCATAGGTATCACTTTTAACCAACGCTAAATGAACTGCGCAAATTGCGGAAAACGTTAAAAAATCAAATAAATTAAATGAAAGCAAATTCGAACTCCACTGCAGACACTTGGCATATTTATGTGGTTGTTGCCCTTTCGCGGTTCACTGACTTACTCGTACACTCACTTTCATACTTTTACTGCTGCAAATGATTTCTCATCACTAACATTGAAACGAATAGGAAATCCCATTCATTTTAATTTCACCTAAACGGAGGCAAATGTAACTTCTTCTGCGCAACAAAAAACTGATAAAAAAATTGGTTGCTGAGGATTTGTGAGCAGGCTGGTGAAACTGGCAGTAAACGAATGAGTTTACAAAAAAATAAAAAATAAATTAAAAAAAAAATAAAAATAAAAAAACTTTATATGCCTCTTAATGTGCGTAAAGCGGAAGTACTTGTTACCAGCAATTGTGTGCTCCATGACTTGTATTTCAAATAGGTACATTTGCGGAAGAGTAGAAAAAACAAGTTTACAGCAATCAAAAAATCGTTTAGCGCCTTGCACATTGCCTTGTCTCAGTTAATGCAACTTTCGTTTTCTTACGCTTAATTATCACAAATCTGGTAAGCAAATATCACTTATGCTCTGAACACAATGTAGCCAACCCATCATTCGGGGGAATGAAGGGCGCATAAGAACTGGAGTTGCATGCAGTTGATTTACCTTCAAAGTTATTCGCACCCTGTAGCTGATTACTACTGACTTGCATAACTGACTGTTGTAGCTGGCTGATAGCATTAAATAGCTGTATAATTACCACATTAAGGACATATACCCTGCTGATACATCTGCCGATAAAGCAACGTTTTTTTTTATATTTTATTTTTCCATAATTTTAAGCTTCTTGCTTGCTGATTTTTTCATTGCCTGCTGTTGCTGCGTTTATCTGCAATTATCTGCTCATACTGATCTCTGTTCATGTAGGTCAAGGCAATCGCAACTGAAGAATTTGTGCAAACCAGTTGAAAATGGTTGCTCAATAAAAAAAAATATAAAAAAAATACCAACATCTTCGCATACATCGCCTCGGCACATCCATGCAAAGGCTTGTGCACAAAAGACTTAAGCAGCGAACTTGTTTGGATGCTAGAATATTTGTTAATTAAATAAAGGGAGACCAAGTGCCAAAGTAAACAACTTTTGGTAGATTTTGTGTGAACGTACGTATATATGTATGTCAGCATCATTATATACATGCATTTTAAAATTGATTTTTTATATATGTAAAGTGCATACGCGTAGCTGCAGAATATAAAGGGTGGTTAAATTTCAAGGGACGATGTTGAATATGAACCACACCTAAACGTCAAATGGTTTTATGCATTTCATTTGACATTTTTCAATTTCAAACTAACTCAATTTGAACCATGGAAAGATACATAATCGAGCACAGCGCTAAAGTTATTCAGGCTTATTAAGAAAGCGGGCGTACAAATCAAAATGCATATCGCGCACTTCGTGAAGAAAATCATCTTCAGTGATGAGGCACATTTTCACCTCAGTAGATTCCTCAATAAGCAGAATTGCCGCATTTGGGCGAATGATAATCCAAGAGTGATTGTCGAAAAACCAATGCACCCACAAATAGTGACTGTTTGGAGCGGTTTATGGGCCGGCGGCATCATTGGGCCGTATTTTTGCCAAAATGAGGCCGGTCAGGCAGTTACTGTGAATAGTGTTCGCTATCGTGAGATGATAACGAACTTTTTATGGCCCGAATTGGAAGATATGGATGTGGACGATATGTGATTTCAACAGGACGGTGCCACTTGTCACACAGCTAACGAAAAATT
Source organism: Anastrepha fraterculus (assembly GCA_037575425.1). NCBI lineage: Eukaryota > Metazoa > Arthropoda > Insecta > Diptera > Tephritidae > Anastrepha > Anastrepha fraterculus. The sequence continues at coordinate 14,269 of JAYXIM010008708.1, read as the reverse complement.
TGATTGCCGAATAATCTCACGTCGCGATGATGTCAATTGGCCGCCAAGATCATGTGATTTGACACCGTTGGACTTCTTTCTTTGGGGTTATTTGAAAGAAAAGGTGTACGTCGATAAGCCAGCAACAATTCAAGAGCTAAAGGATGAGATAATTCGGCACATTAACGGCATAGAACCTCAATTATGCCTCAGCGTCATCGAAAATTTGGACCATCGGATGGAGGTGTGCAGCCGCGGCCTCGGCCATTTGGCCGATATTTTGTTCCATACGTAATGGAGCCACATTAATATTATCATAATAAAGAGAAATGACAATAATTTCCTAAAAAATTGTATTTTATTCAAAATCAACACCGACCCTTGAAACTTAACCACCCTTTATTTGTCTGCGCGAAATCACCGAACACGAGTAAGAAAAAGTTAAGCTGCTTACGTGCTCTCCACGTTGCAATCCACAGTACGCCGTTTCTGATTCTTTTTCAATTTTAATTGCATTTTCATCTGTGTTCTGCTAAAGTCTTAACTTGTGTTTCCCCATTGCAATTCTTCTGATGCCTCTGCAGTAATTCTTTGCTGTGCTAATTTCAGTTACGTCTTTTTCGAAATTCTGCTTTTGCCGGCACATTGACTGACTAGATTTTCAATTAATTTTCCAGTTTTCCGTTTTCAGATGCTTTTAGTCATAACTCTTCCGTAATGCAAAACAAAAAACAAAAACGGAAAAACACAATACCCTCACAAAGCAACAAAAAACAACGCAAACAGCATCACTGTAATACAGAAGAGCTGATCGCCTGTTGTATACTTAGCAATGATGCAAGGTGATGTTAGAGCGGCAGCAGCACTCACAAGCTGCCACTCAAGAGCTGCGCGCTGAGTTGCCGTTCATCGCTATGCAGTCAATAGTAACAATGCAGGCGCGTTGCAATGCCTTTGAGAGGCATCAGAGGCTGCCAACTAGCAACTTTAGTAAATTGATGTTGCAACAGTTGTTACATAGCAGCGGGGAAAAACGTGAGCGCGCAGCATTTGGTAAGTACTTAACATTTTGTTTATTTGTTTATTATTATTTTTTTTATTTTTATTCCTCCGACTTATGCTTCCTCAATTGACCCAAAAAGTGTTTTTGCTTGAAAATGGAAAATCAATTTTTAATGCTAGTGTCTGGCAGTAAAGGGCTGCTACAAACGAAGTGAATTGGGCAATGTGTAAAGTTGGATAATGCAATACAATGTAATGGCAATAACAATGTAATGGCAGAAACAATAACAATAAGCAGTACTTAAGTCTATATCTGTGTATGCATAGCCTTTTAAAATGGTCATTGAAACTATGGAGTAGGCATACGCCTTTAACGAGCAATAATAAAATCAAAACAAATAAAAATTATATGGACGAAAAATAGTAAAATACCTGGTGGAGCTGAGTTACCAATTTTAAGCACAGCAATTAATTCAAACTACAAAAAATAAAAAAACCCGCCTAAAATGCAGCAAATAAATTCATAGGCTTAATAAAAACTCAATTTTAGAAGTAAAAATTGATTTGCTTAAATTTATATTTTTTTGTTGGCTAAAGGAAACTAGATTTTTTGGCTGAAGGAACAGATTTGAGTCCGCAGTGTAGGCCCAGCAGACAAAAAGGGCAGGCAATGGACTAGTAGACATATAAAATGCGTTTATACCAAACAAACGCTGGGTTGATGAGGTCACAGCCGACTATGGGAAATGGGAATCGCAAACTCGAAGAGCGTAGTAGAAGATCGTGTGGAGTGGAGAACCGTAGTTGTGAAAGCAATGGTCCGCACAAGCCTGTAGTTCTATTGATGGTGACGATGATACGAATAGAACCAGAGCCAATTATTGGCGAAAGCTTCGCTTCCACGCCAGGCGATTCTGAGTTACCGGAGCGATCCGGATTTCATGACATTTTAACAGCCTTCAAGCGCATACAGGAAATGTTGTTTTCCTACAATAAAAGTTACTTTTAAACAGCCCAATTATACAGAGTTTCAAAAATACAAATAAACTGGCGACTACATCTGGAGTTAATTTGATCTTGCAAGAATATTGGCCAAGACCTTTTTCGCAAAATTTGCACAAATTTGAGCTGATACATTTTCAATTCCGGTGAGCAGCAGAGAGTGGACTAATTTGGCTTACTTTGAGTCAGTGATGATGTCTGAGATTTAAAAATTCTACTAAGTCACCGAAAAAATGTACTTTTTCAAGCCGAATTGTACTTTTGGCTATGTACAATAGAAACACAAGTCAACAAAAATTTGAATTAAACACAAAATATAAAAAACACAAAATACAAAATACAAAACTAGATTTGCCCAACCAGCTTATTTCCATCAGAATTATCAGTAAATTATATTTGACATTAAAATCGAAACAGTTGGATCTGTTAGCAAATGTCTATTCCTAATTAGATTCTTTATTGGAACCTTTTGTGGAACAACATGAGGACTCGCGCCACAAATAGAACGAGGAACTCGGCCAGGAGCGGAAGATCAACCATAGTTCTAAACCATTTGTGCAAAAAATTTTATGCGAAAATAATGAATTTCTCTTCCACGAAACTTACATATTGCGAGCCTATTTCTACATTTTCTTAAGAGTCCTAGATTATTTATGGAAAATATGCGCTCAACATATACCGATAAACGGGGCTATTCAGAGAGGAGCATATAGGCGGAAAACTCTCTGATTGCTATACACTTGGGCATGGCTAGAATCGATACGTCTGTTGGCTAGTGCAAGCAGCTCGCAACCTGCGGCTTCGGATAGGATTCCTTGACTAGCTTCTTGATAACAGTCATGAAGTGAACTAAGAAGGCAACAGCCAAATGATTGTAAAGTACGCGTGGACAGCTTAACTGCCATCACTTTTATATTTTCGTAAAGCAGGTTGCGTCGGGCTGGTGGCCCAACCGGAAAAATTAATACATTCTAGGAACAGAAATTCTGCCCTATTTTCCGAACGATATAATAAGCATTATAATGTTTATCTTAAATATTTTTTTTATATTTTCAATTTAGAGTGTAATCTATTGGAAATTGACTGGGAAATTGATATTCATCTCAAATCAAATCATACTGAGAAAACTTTTGAATGGTGTTAAGGTTGTGCCAAAACTCAACAAATTGTATTTTTGTATATTTTTTTTTAAATTAATTTCTCTGGTATAATTTACAAAATATGTATGTATGTATGCTAATAACTGAACACAGAATGCTCCGATTTGCACAAAGTTTCTTATATGTGGAAGCTAGTCCCTGCTGGAAAGACATAAAATGCATAAACTTACAAATGAGTGGTGTTTATAGACAAAAATTTGTTAAAAAATCAAAAAAAAAGTTGCAAACTGCAACAAGTCAAAAATTACTCAACAGATTGGAGGACCGTTTTTTCTATAAAACTCAGAAATATTTTCTATTATTCTGCAATAACCAAACTTATCATAATTGATCGCATTGCTATTAATATTAAAAAAAAAAATCTTTCCAAATATTGCTATTTGTGTGTATACTCGTTGCGTGTTAAGCTCCAAGCAGATCCTCCTGTCATTAAGCAGAAGAGGAAAAGGTAGGCATCTCAGATAGTACCCTCTGCCCAGCAAGTGGAGAGGAGGATGAGACGGCGGACCATTTTCTGTGCATCTGTCCGGCCTTCGCTCGAATCAGGTTTGAGGTCTTTGGCGCTGATGTGTTAAGAAGCGACCTCCTTGGCATCACAACATCTACTCAGATTTCTTCGGTGGTCGGGTAGATTCAAAGAAAATTAAAAAGGGAACCCGAGTACAGTACAATGGACTTAATGTTGTCAGAGTGCTGTACTTGCTAGTTGTCACAAAAACAAAACTCCACGCAATAAGAAAGTAAAGCAAAAATCCTCTCTGATTTCTATATATTCTAATTTTCTAGGGTATAGAAATGTCCTTACAGCAGCTTGATAACAGAGAAACTGCTAACGAGCATTTGTATAGGACTACAAAATTTTTATGTTTTGAAACTCATCGATAAATTTAAAAAAATGTATAATTAAAATATTTTTAACTAATATAAAATATAAAAAAAAAGATTAATTATAAAATTTTAAATTAAAATATAAAAACAAATATTCAAATTAAAATATAAAATAATATTTGAATTAAAATACCTTAAATTAAAATGTAAAAAAATGTTCAAATAAAATATTTTTAACAAAAATATAAAAAGAAGAAAATTTAATTAAAAAATGTTAAATTAAAATATAAAAAATAAATCCAAATTAAAACATTTTAAATTAAAATGTAAAAAAATTTTTACTTAAAATATAAAAAAATATTTAAATTAAAATACTTTAAATTAAAATGTAAAAAAATTTTTAATTAAAATATTTTGAACAAAAATATAAAAAAAGAAAAATTAATTAAAAAATTTCAAATTAAAATAAAAAAAAAATTTCAAATTAAAATATAAAAAAATTATGAAAATTAAAATAATTCAAAGTTGAAATGGTTTGAAATTTGAAAAAATTAGAAAATATATGTGGCTGTATTTTTTCTGCTTTTAGAAACTTAAAAGCCATATTTAATGCTTTCTTAGAGCTTGGAACGCAAAAAGTTTATATGCTGTAAATTTTTAAGCAAACAAATTACCATTTACCGGCAGTCAAGGCCAAGTCTAAAAGTCTCATAAGCACATATTAATAAAAATTTTAAATTAAAGTATGTTAACTTGAATATTTTTTATTAATATAATTCAAAAATGTAATATATAATTTTAAAATATAAAAATTAAAATTGTAAAAAATGTAGTTCAAAATATTTTAATTAAAAGTTTTCATATATTTTAATTTGAATATATTTTTTTTTATTTTAAATTAAAATTATAAAATATTTTAATTAAAACTTTTGTTATATTTTAATGTGAATATTTTGATTATATTTTAAATTAAAATTATAAAAAAATTTAATTCAAAATATTTTAATTAAAGTTTTTTTCATATTTTATTAATTTAAATTAAAATATAAAAAGAATATTCAAATTAAAATATAAAATAAAATATTATATAAAATTTTTCTTATATTTCATGATTTTATTAATTTTAATTAAAATATAAAAAAGAAATATTCAAATTAAAATAAGAGAAAAATTTTAATTAAAATATTTTGAATTAAATTTTTATATTTTAAAATTTCAAACTAAAATATAGAAAAAATTCAAATTCAAATATAAAAAAAAACCATATATTTCAATATTTCGAAGCACCCTTTATTAACACAGAAACGCCCCTCCAACCTCTACTTAATTATGAACTTTTACGCTACTCCATCTCTCCATCACCTATACGTAGCAATTGCATGAAAAAAGTGTATAACTGTCGATTACGCCTAACATTGTTGCACAATGTGATGCAAAAAATAACTAAAGAAAAGAAAAGCCAATAGCAATAAAATTCATTTTTTTCTTTTTTTTTTTGTCGATTTTCATTAGAATTGCATCTGTCTATTGCAGTTGTTGCATTGTAGCAAGCACACATCCGGAATGTTGGCTGCATTTGACTGCTGGCGACGTAGTTGATTGTTTCATCAGTCGACTGAATGGCCGAAAATTGAGCTGAGCCGTAGGCTGGCAAGCTTTTAGCTCGAGATTTTTGTTTGCTATTTACAGCTTGTAATTTCCACTGCCTAATTTTTCTACGCAGTGATCAAAGATCGCTTACACATGCATGCATATGTACACACATATCACATAAGCAAAAATTATTTAACGAAAAATTTAGAGTAGCTAGAGTAGAAGTTGCTTCAGCTTTTGAACCTATAACTTGCATAATTCTGTCTAAGTCAACGTGAAACTAAATTGAAAGTTATGCGCTTCTTCACTGCACTCGTAAGTTTCGAGCAATTAAACCGCCTTTCGAAATACCAGCTCACTTGCTTTAATCATCAGTTTGCATTTCTCATTAAATTATTTCTTATTATTTGTCTGTGCCACAGCTTCTTAATTCCATTTCATGCTGTTTTAATTTTAATTATCAATTTAAAAACAATCGCATTCGAAAATCTTCCACATTGCACACACACACACACAACGATTTATGCAAGCAGTGAATTTCGTGTGCGACGGCGAGTTAATTAAATATTCAATTTTAATAAAAAAATTCTATTTTAATTCAGCCAGAAACTTTGCGACGTCAGCATGTCTCATAATGCTAATTTGAAGCGATAAAATAAATATTGAAAAGTACAAAAAAAAAACAAAAAACAACAAACACACCCATAGATTTGCCGGCTGAGCTAATGAATGTTGAGACGAGAATCCGCTTGGCGATTAAAGCGAAACTCACATGGCTGCGCACAAGGCGGATGTGGGACACCTTTCGAGTTAGATAATAGAAAATTAGAAATTAGCATACCACTTAATAGAAAAGCATTGTTCATTTGATTCGAAATCTTCTTTTCTTTCTTATTTATAATTGCAAATTGGCTTAAGTGTGAAATTATATGCGCAGGCAAAACAAAAACTAAAAGTAAAACTAAACTGAAAATACAGAAGTTCCAGAAAAACTGGCTTGAAATATTTCGGCAAGTAAACTAGTAAAACTGCAGGATTTTAGTAATTTTTCATTCCCTCGTTCTTACCGTTTTCACCGTTAGTTTGGCGCCCCTACTTTCCAGCATTTTGCGCCAATCGTTTGAAATACTTTTATTTTTATACTAGAAAAACACGCTTGAAGCTTTATTTTTTTTTAATCTTTCGCTTTTTATCGAATTTTGTCAGTTTATTGCAGTTCTAGGAACAAAGAATACTATTTACGAAAGTAGAGAACCGGTTGAATACTCTTTGACTTTAATACTTTTTTATTTTAATAGTAAAATATTTGCTTTAATCAGTTATGTTGATATTTCTGACCAAAAACCGGCTCGAATCAAATAAAATAATAAATTAAAAAAGTGATTTCCTATACACAAACAAATCAAAATTTGTATATTTGTCGCTCATCCTGTAAGAAACAAATAAATTTCTATTACGTAGACTAATCACGCGAAGGCTAAAGAGAACAGTCGGTTCCCACGATAGTCGGTTCTACGTAACCGGAACGACTCGGATTTATATCCGACCAAGGAGTGTCACTTCAGCAGCATTCCCCGTATATGTATGGGGAATGTTTATGCTGCTACAACAACAACAAAAGAACAGTATTCACCTCGCTTTGATCGCAAATCATAAGGACCTTGAGAGAAACGGTAGGGGGGATGAACTTGCAAGGTAATGCCAAAGCATACAAATTCTATCTGGAAAAGAGCGTCATGCTGTGTTCTATGGCATTTGAAGCATTTGAAACTTGCTACTTAGAAAATTTGCATACTTTGCATGATTGATTGAAGATTTCACAAAGGTATGGCTTATTGATCTTCAGGCAAGCAAAGCCAATGGAAGCTCTGTCTAGGCCTACCATTAGAAGTGTTCTAATAAGGCATTACCTAGTAGAAGCACATGTAAAAAGGCAATTGAGGATACTACTGTGATATAGTGATAAAGGAGGAGTAACGATTTCTTTCCTCACTGTGGGCTCTGTAGCCGCGTGTTACCATTCCCTGCTGGTTTAATTCAAGTAGCGAACATTGATGTAAAAAATCATCTGATGGAGCTCATCAGAGACAATGAATGGTTAAAGAAGAAAGGCTAAAACTGTGGTAACCATGGCATATATTTTTTTCTTTGTTTATTCCACTTGGCAGCATAGGGCCTCAACAAGACTCAGTATTGCGTTGGTTTCGTTAATTTATCTTGTTTTCTGGCAGGGTAGGTGATTAGCCTGCCGTGGCATAGAGGTATAAGCCTCTATTTTTGATATAAAAGTGCTAAATTTTATTTTATTTAAATTTAATTTAACATATTTTTTCTTCTTTATATTACCTAATTTTGTTTTTTTTACCTTATTTAATTTAGTTTATTACATTTATATGTTTTTATTTTAAAATTATTTTATTTTACATAATATAATTGTTGTATTATATTTTACCTTATTTTATTAAATTTTTGTTTTTTATTTACTTTTTTATTGAAATAGTAATATTTTAATTAAATTTCATTTCATTCGGTTTAGTTTTATTTTTTCTTATATTTAATGTTCTTTTTCATGTTTTATAGTTTATTTTATTTTATCTTTAATATATATATATTTTTTCAATTCACATCATTATATTATTTCTTTTTTGTGTTTTTTATTTTTATACAATAGTATTATTTTATTTTGCTTATTATAATATATTTGGTATAAATTTAATTTTCTATTTACTTTATTTTTTCTTATATTTTTAATTTTTTTATTTTAATGTTGCCTTAAGTATTTTTCATTTCATTTCCATCAACTTTGTTTTTATGTTTTTGTTATTATATTATTTTAATAAAATTTTACTCAATTCAATTTGATTTTATTTATTTATTTTTATTTAATATACTTTTTTAATTTTTAATTTTTTTTTCAATTCATATTATTTTATTTTACTTATTTTTTGCGTTATTTATTAGAGTTTAGTATGTATTTTAAGTAAATGTTACTTCATTTGGTTTGATTTTACTTTTTTTTTGCATTTTATTTTATTTTAATTTAGTTTTGTTTCATTTCAATTTAATTTAGTTCATTTTTATATTATCTTATTTTATTTTATATTTCCATTTCACTTCCTCTTACTTTTCTCTTAAGTCATTTATGTTTTTAGTATTAATTTTCTATAATTTAATTTAATTTTATTTTATTTAATTTTTTATATTTCATTCTACTTCATTTCATTCTTTTCATTTTAGTATTATTTCAGTTACCTTTTCTCCATTTCATTTGTTTTCATTTTTTTTTTTTTTTTTTTCTTATGATTTATTTTTATCTCATTTTATTTTATTTTTTGTTCATTTTATTTTATTTTATTTTTTTTTATTTTATTTTATTTTATTTTATTTTATTTTATTTTATTTCATTTTATTTTACTTATTTTTCATGCTATTTATTTGCTTTAATTATTTATTTTAGCTCGAATTTATTTTCTTTGATTTAACTTTGTTGCTTTCTAACGCCAAATAACGGAAAATTACCGATAATTTTGAAAGTATGCACTCTACACTCTTTCCTTTGCATTCCTCTCCCACACTCTCTCTCTCTCTCTCGCTCTTTCTCCTACTTTTCACTACAACTATGCAAGCAACGACCTTCAATAAAAAGACATTAACAAAGCATTGGGGTTTTCATGTTCAAGTGCCCGCAGCAGTTCAAAATTATTGAGAGGCACGAGAATGTGTAAATATTTGAAATATTTCTTCATATGTATGTAAATGCAAACATACATACGAGTAGTACGTACATATGTATGTAAAACTTTACGACGAATTGGTGTTAAACAATTTCTTGATTAAAAGTAGATAAAAATAGCGCTGACGCTTTTGTTATGCGCCTCAAACGTATGTGTATATATACATACATACATACATTTGTAGAGTGTAAAAGGAGAAACGTGAAGAAAAATTGTTAATTTTGCCAAAAGCCGAATCAATTACAATTTTCCACTTATTAAAAATGCAAAGCTCGTGGTTGCCTGCCACATCGCACTGACTGGCCCGTAACCAATAAGAGGTGGCACGTACATTGTTGAGGTATAAACATTTGTATGTACACAAGTATGTGTGAGTGTGTGAATTAAGTATGTGTGCCTAAATAGTTACACGTTTGAACACAATTTTATTGTTGTTAGAGTAACTTGAAATACAAAGCACAAAAACTAACAGTTGGCTTTAAATGGGCACCAGGTAAATAGTAGCCCAACATGCAATCAGCTGAAGTTCATAAATATTAAGGGGCCTACACCAACTACAACAACAAAATACTTTTAAACTGAAAACATGAAGTGAACAATACACCCATTCGGCTTGCAGCATCGAACTGCACACTTTTGCGGCACTACAAACTTTTTCAAATAGGGGTGCATTTTTTTTGTTTTTGCCAATTTCTTATTTCTTTTATATTTATTTAAATGAATTTGTTTGTATTTCCCTTTTCTAATTCAACTGGACTTACTTTGAAAACGCACTCACGCACGCTTACACTCTCACTATGCCATTTATGGTTGGCGTTCGCTTGTGTCACGTCGATCTGTGTGTTGGCGCTGGTAAGGCGAGGAAATGAATTCGCATGACCCATTTTGCCTCGTTTCGCTTTATATAAGTGTACGACAGTTCGGCTTGTTAGACACTTAACGTGCGCCCATAAATGCAAAATATTTATATTATTTGCCCACTAACCAAGTAACTGCCCAAGTGGCACAATTAGTTAGGCAGGCACATGCGTGCAGCAAGTACTGGAGGGGTTTGTTGCGAGTGTTGCAACATTTTTATTTGCATTTTTTATGTTGTCTATATTCATATGAAAGTGAGTGTTCTGAGCTAATTGTAAATATTTTTTTAAATATTTAATATTGACTATTTGATTTTCCTCATTCTGCTCTTTATTCATTTTTTTTTTTTCTTGTCGACTAAGCTCTTTTCTCATGTCTCACACTTTAGATTAATTAATTCAAGAATTTTGGTTTCACTTACGTCTGGCACATTTCGCCGGCACTGGCAGTGACAAGAATCTGCCAGGCTTCGTAGATGTGGTTGTGGTGGCTCTGGCCTGTGAGATGGCGGGTTCAGCGTACGCCACTGCTATGCAGACAGCAGCTATCACTAATGTGATTTTCATCTGAAAATAAGAAAAGAATTTAAAAATTTGATTAGTTTATTTATCATTATTTCAATCTGATAGAGTTTATATAACAAAAAATTTAAATATGTAAATATATGGCGTGGCGTACAGTTTTATGGAGCTTCCGACAGCTGATTTTTTATGAGCAGCTTTTTCAAGGTGGAAATCCACTCGGAGGTTTGCCATTGTTGACCGAATGGTGATCGGTATTGAAAAACTTTCTATCAATTGCGTCAAGCCAGAAATAGCTATCCAACCAAAATAGTATTCCGAATTCATAAGACGAGTGATTGCAACAATATTTTCATCGAGTTTTAGTATCAAATAAACTGATACACCAACAACAACAATCAAACAAACATTACTTAAGCTTTAACCCACTTTTTTAAAAACCTTCGGTTGGGCACACGGATGTGGCCTTTTTTCACCCTGTCCGAGGATCCTTTTTGAAAGGTTAAATTTCATTTAATTTACATTTATTTTTTTTTTATATTTTATATTTATAAAGCGATAGAAAATTAAATTTTACAAAACTTCGTGAAAGCTCTAGTCGTTAGCTATAATTGAAATATGTTAAATTCACATTCAGAATCGAAAAAGTCTGGCCAAACAATTCTGGTATCCAGTTGTGCACCGAATAAATATACTAAAAAATATCGAGAACGTACGAATGTCAAAAAAAATTTGTTGAAATGGTGAAAAATTTAATTTCCAGTTTGTAAATAATTATTTTACAACAACATCTATATCAGCATTAAAGTTGTGTGCCTCCTACATACTGAGTAAGCATACAATGCCGAAAACAAATCTTCCTCGCTCACAGTGGGAAAATGGGAAACTTCCTTAAGTATAAGTACTATGCTTTCCCTCTCTTTATGAACAGATATTCACGCACCACCTATCACACACCACCCTCTCTCTTTATTGCGCTCTCGTATTAGTATTCTCAGATATCTAAACAGTTAACCATGCACTCACGCATGTAACAGAATTAACAGTATGTAGAATGTCTTTCTGTCACCTTCTGTTATTATTTAATGTAAGCGCCTCTCTCAATGAACACATTTCGTGGTCTAAGTGGAATCGTTGTTCCTATGTGCGATGCCGCTGCCAAACTTAATGCAAGCCTGAACTGTTGTAAGCTTGGATTCTTGTAATATTTAAACAGCAACAAAATTTGGACAGAAAACCCAGAGTGTTGTTATTTTTGACTTTATGGGCACATTTCCACAAAAGTCATTAAAACTGAAATTGCATATGAAATTTATAGAGTGACAGAAATTTAAGTGAGGATTTCTGTTCCGCCTTTTTTCAAATTATGTTATACGTTTATATTTTTACAAGAAACTAAGGCGGATTTATTCTAGCGAAATGCTGGCGAATAACTAACATAGGTATTTATAAGGGCTTGTAGGTACAAATATAAAGCAGAAATATCAAATATTATTAGCCATATGCATATTTATAGAGCTTCCCGGCAAAGTTTTCCTACCACTTTCATTGTCGGCATTTCGGAACATTTAACCCATAAGGCAAGCAAAAACCCACCAAGAAGCATTCAGTTCGATGTAAGTTACCGGAACAACCCGAATTGTTAATCGGCCAGGCACAGACACTTCGGCAGCATTGCTCAAAAATGTATGTGGAATGTTTTATGTTGTCACAACAACCACAACTCACCCAGTGACTTGAAATATTTTAATTTTTTTTTGAAAACCATGTAAATTATGCATCAATTAGTTGTTAAGAAGAAATGTGTATCTCCAAGGTATTGTGAAACTAATTTTATTAAATAAGCTTTACTTAATTCATATTGTTATTATTCGACGCGTGGCATTGATAATTAGGGGCTGGTCGCCAGCTATTTCTCATTTGTGCATAAATCTGTTTTGTCTGTCATTAGTAACAACGTATTTCCATAAAAAATTAAATAAAGTAAAAAATATTTTTTTTTTGGAAAATTAACTGCCATTGCCTACATATTTAGATATACAATTAGCATAAATTTTGTGCTATCTAACTTCAGCCACTTAATTTGCAATTATTTTAAATCAAATATTCACCGAATAATAGAAAAGCCAGCAAAAGTAGTTGAAAGCAAATAAATCAAAGCAGCTGAGCAAAAGGTCAGAAAAGAGAGAGAAAGAGTTGAACACGCAATTCACACAATTGAACTCTTAATGTGCCGTTGTTTGCAATGACAATAACCGCAAATGGGTGTGTGCATATGATGACAACAACAAAGAGTGGGGACTTTTGCCGCTAGTGTGCGATAATCGAGCGCAATTCAATTGACGCATACACACCACACTTATGCAAGCTCATTGGATGGCACTTCAATTGGGTGGCATTATTGTTGTTGGCACTGCTGCTGCTACTGCGGCTACTACTCACTCACTTTCAGCAGTAATAGATCTTAATGAGCGCTGATCATTATGTTTGACATAAATTTTTGAATTCGGTTTGGTTCACCACCACGCCAACTGCAACACCAACAACAACAGCAATACAAAAGCATTGATTATTGTATGAAATATGGTATGTTACTTGTATGTAACGATTATCACTTGGTGATCATCACTTGGTAAGCGTACATACAGACATGAGATGCGCACTGCTGGCAGCTATGCGTGCACAACTCTCTGTGGGTAAGTAGGTATGTTATGCTTCTGTCACTACTGCTGCGCTGCTGTAATATGTGGTATTTTTGTGTGTGTATGTGCGTTGTGATGTGTTTTTATGTCAAGGATGTTCATACAACCGGTTGAGCACCGAGACTTGCATATAAAGAGATCCATCCAATAAATACTAAGTGGGGGAAAAAGCAAGCCGTACATCAATAAATATGCACATACACATTGACACACTCATAAAACATTTGCGGCAATGTGCCAAGTATGTGTGTATGTATATGTTCTTGTACATACAAATGTATTATGAGCAATGAATAGTGTGTGTGCGTGCCTTTTTTCAATTTTTATTATTATTGATTCGTCATTGTGTTGTGCAAAAGATGCGTGTTTAATTTTAATATTTTTTTCTTTTAGTTTTTATTTCAACAATAAAAAGTGACAATAAATAATTCAGAGCACACTCAAAGCTCATTATTGCGTTTTGGTAGTTTATTTGTTTGTTGACTTTGATTTGGAGGCGTTGTAGCAATTTTTTTTTTTAATTTTTATTTTTTATTTTAGTTTTTTAGTTTATTTTTATTTTTTATGTTTGCCGCGCATATATGTATGTACCTGCGTATCTTGGTGTAAGCTGTGTGAATGTATTTATCTGTGAAAATGATTTAATTTTCATTAATTTATAATTCATGACAAAGCTGCTGGATTTATTTGGACGCAACATCTGTGCACTTATTAGGCATATTTTTAAGTTAACTTAATATTTTTAATACTATCATTCGTATGTGAAAAAAGAATTCAGACAAATTTTGATTTAATTGCCATCACTTCCTGCAGTCAAAAGACTTAAGTCACAAACTTGAAATTTGCAAATTCAAAAACCATTTACAATATTAAATTCCTCTGATTCCTCT
>JAYXIM010008703.1:0-25904 GCA_037575425.1 Anastrepha fraterculus | reverse complement strand
ATTAGGCGCAAAATATATAATACAACCCTGATATAGGTACAGTGAGCATATATATAATATATAAAGATGATAAATTTAAAGATATCGGATTTTAAACGGAAATAAAGCAAAGAAAATTTAAATTGATTGGGCAATCTTTATTATTTTTGTATAGAACTATTCATGACATTTATTTTTTGGCGATAATCCCTTTTAAAGGTTCCTCGCAACAGCGCCGTAATTCGGTCATCCGTAAACATCAATTTTGAATGACTCGTTGGAGGACTTCGGTCGGTATCTCGTGAATAACTTTAGTAATGTTGCCTTCCAATGCCTACATCAAAGTTGGTTTATTCACAAAGCATTCAGACTTTACATAGTCACACAAATACAAGCCCAAATATTTGATATCACATCCGGATACGAGAGATAAATTGCTCACCGAAACGACGACAAAGTAAATCCATTGTTTCACGCGATTTATGGCAAGTAGCGCTGTCTTGTTGGAACCAAAGGTTGTGGGGACTCAATTACTGGCATCAAAAAGTTGTTTATCATGGGTTGCTCTTCAACCCAAATACGTCAATTTTCTTTACGCGATGAACACTTTTCACAGAGCATCGATTTTCGTAATACAATTTTACGACTTGTAAACGTTGTTGAGGCGTAAGTCTTTCGATGTCAATTAATACTGAAAAAATTTTGTATTTAGTTTGACAATAGTCACGGGTGATCTGTCGAAAACCCCCTATTGGAAAAAGTATATCCATAATTGGCGGTTACAACCTTTTTGAATGTTTTGCCGCGCGTTTTCGACTATTTTTAGTGTGCGTCTTGATGTTTTCCACAAGTGGAGGCACCTACTCTTTTACGTCGCCTTCGAAGTAGCTGGTTTTTTAAGAGAAAAATACATGAGTTTGAGAAATTCTTTGGAATTAGTATGACGAGGTGTATTCGCGTTAGAACACACACAATTAAAAATAAACGCCCCGGAAACGCGACTGGGGATAAACTAAATCGAAAGTTTAAACGAATGTAAAAATGTATTGCCCATGGTTAAGAATATTTTAGAAAACAATGAAGCCATCTGCAACCACCAGTGTTCATTTTTTTTAATAGGCTAGAAATATTAATAGCAGCCCTCGCTTTAAGGTATGAATTCAAAACGGCGAATATTTTGAAAAACAATAAACCCATTCTCAACCACTGAAGTTCATTTTACTATTGGTAGCCCAAAAATATAAAAAGCAAACCTCTTATTAAATTAAGAAATCTCTCCAAACTAAACATTGAGCAAATATTGATTTTTTATGTACCATATACTTCCTAAAGAAAACCCGCTTGACTGACAATATTTATGTGGACTTAAATTTATATCACGGAAGTCTTTTATGTTATTCAAACCCAAAGAACCTTGGCGGGAACTTTGAGCAACTTCCACATAACCACACATTTCCTATAATTATAACTTATTTGGAGTTAAGTTGATGTTTAAGATCTGAAAACAACTGTGTAATTGAAAACAGAATCAATTTACATTACGCAAGGAAATTACCACTAATTTGGTGAAAATTTTGTTGTCAGACTATGACCCTTTTATGTTTACAATTATATTTTACATGTTGACGCTGCGAACATAAAAAAAATGTAAAAACAACTTCACGCAGGTAAGAAATAAACAACTGTCTAAATTAGACCGGAACTAAGCTACGCAATTATTTGTATATAAAAGGTTGCGCATTTTTATAAAGGAAAATCATAGTCACAATGACACTCATTGGAGTATCATATTGGAAAAAATCTTTTATGATAGCGATATATAAGTCTGGAAGCACGTCGGATGTCCAAAATTATCGTCTGATCAGCAAAATCTCTAGTACACCCAAACTCTTTGAAAACCTGATTCATGATTCGATTCTATTGTAAATTTCAGAACTTATATCGCCGTATCAGCACTGCTTTATTAAGGGTAGACCTGTTGCAACGAAATTAGTTTTAATAGCAAATTTTGTCTTAACACAATTTGAAACAGGCCAACAATATGATATCATATTCACCGACTTTTCGAAGGCGTTCGATAGAGTCAGCCGTATCAGCAGTATCCTACTTAAAATGCTGGGATAATTGATTTTCGCTCTAGCTTACTTCGCTGATATAATTCATTTCATTCGCATTAACAATTTTAGACCTGACAACATCAAATTTGCCTCAGTTTTGCCTCTTGTGCCATTATTATTATTCTTCTTCGCCCTTATTATAGGATCAAATTTTTTTGCAAGAGAGACAATTTGTTCGGGTTATATTGTATGTTGATATATAGTTATCGATAAAGCTAGATGTTCAGCACTCATTCCAGCATTTGGTAGAGCATCCGGTAGTCATTGGTTGATTTAGTCAAACTATTGTCGGGCGTGCGTACCAAGTGATTTTTCCATTCATTTCGCATAAAATCTCTGCGAGTATGTCCTATGATTGATCGCAATGTTACCATCGCAACCTTGTTCATTGCAGTTGTATCTGCGTGGGTTTCAACGGCATAGGTGGGCCCTGGTTGAATGCACGTTTTACAAATTCGGACTTTGTTTTTTAGGCTTAGATTTTTATTTCCTCACATTAGGTTAGGTTAGGCTAAATGGGCTTAGGGCACACTTGGACAAATATTGAAAATTTATCCGTTGTGATGCCATACATGGGAGAGGAGAAAGGAGAAGGGAAGGAAGAAGGAGCCTTGGGATTAGAGACGATGATGACCATGCATTTTACGGCGACGCCGACGGTGGCGGATTTGCGTTCGTAATTAGCCGCAACAAGCTACTGATGAACTTCACCAAGACCCGCTATATCCGCAGGCGTAGCGAAAAAATGAGAGCCCAGATGTCTAAATCTTTGCCAGACGAGAGCAGGGCAGCTGAGAAGAAGGTGTTGAGATGATTCCACCTCATTCGCAAGACAGCTTCTGCAGAACAGACTTGAGGTAATCCCAAGTCTCACCGCATGAACACCTAACGGACAATGTCCGGTAAGGATACCCACCAAATTCGAGAGCTGGAGCTTTGTTAGCCTTAGGAGTTCCCTCGAGCGTCCCCGATCTACCCGTGGTCAGAAGGATCTCGCGACCTTGCACGTTTACGCACTAGCCCAGCGCTCGCTGAGTTGACTCGCATCATATTCCTCACATCGCGTAAACATTCAGAGACTCGTGCTGTTTTGTTCATGTGGCTGTTTATTTCAGCTGTTAATTTTTTCAATGGTGTAACTGTGGTATCCAAGTAGCAGAATTTCGTAACCTGTTCGATACTCTTTCCACATACAGCGAGCTTACATCTGAACGGCTGCTTAGATATTGTCAATACCCTTCGTGTGGGCTATTTGAATTATTATTATTCTTAATCTTTGTTAATCATATTCCAGACATTTTCTGGACAACGCGTTTTCTGATGTATCCAAATGACTTTACAAAATTTACAGTCGTATAGAGGACGTAACTGAATACATGAGCCTTCAAGAGGACTTAACAAGATTACAAGCTTGGCGTGATGATAACGCCTTATCTTTTACTGCTGATAAATGTCAGCATCTGTCCTTCAGTAGATGCAAAGTTGCAATTGATTTCGATTACAAGTTGTTCAATACCACTTTCTTAAAAATGTATGATAAGAAAGACTTGGGGGTGATATTTACAACGAAAATCTCGTTTTCTACACATATAGACTTCATGATTGCCAAGTCTGGGATTCAAATAAGTTCCAGAATCTTTGTTCGTTGAAAAATTTGTATTTTTCCTTTCTTATATTGAACCTCTAATATTGCAACATCATCTGGAATCCATTCTATGTGGGTTCATCTTTAAGAATGGAGAAACGTTTCACTAGATTGACCTTTCATTCCGCACAGCATTTAGAGCACCGAAAGCTTGCTTCGCATTTCTTATACGATTTTCGATGTCTTCTCTTGAGCCACCATTAGCAGATATAATACTCCCCAAATAGCAAAAGGAGTACACGTCTTCGGGCTCAGCGTTACTGATTTGGAATCTTTTCGTGTAGTTTGTGTTTACACGCATCCCCTCAGGTTTGGCAATGTTTACTTTTAGACCTACTTCTGCGGCAGTTTGTGCTACCAGCGTTAATTTTTTTTCACATGTCTGCAAAAGTACGAGCTAAAAGACAAATATCGTCAGCGTAGCCAAGATTTTTGAGTCGTCAATTTAGTCTCCAAGTTATTCCTTTAATTTCGAGTGTAGCTTTGCTCATCACGGCGTCCATAATAATGTTTATAGTAGAGAACGCAGGCTTGTCGGACTCCAATAGTGACTGGGAGACGACCACTCAGTTCGTTTTTATGCAAGATGAGGCAGCTAGCCTATAATGCTAAAATTAGCTCGATGTTTAATGAATTAGAAATTAGAATAAAATTTAGAATTAGCTCTGAGAGCTTAATCGACCCTTATTGCTTCGAATGTGTATAGGCAACTGCGTCCACAGTGAATTTCAAACCATGTCACATATTTGTGACCCAGGATAATTGGAATCGACCTCAGACGCATGTGAATCCAACGAAATGGAGCTACTTGGCGAATTACATACATACATGGGAATCAATGAGTTTATTGGATGAAGAGTTAGTTAGCTAGCTAGCTTGTTAGAAGCTTCCTAGCGGAGGAAGTTCATATTCACTGACCACAGAGATCATACCTGTATAACTTAACTCCGCTTCACAAGTTTTTGTGGAGCTACGTGCAACCGATTGTCTTTGCATACAAACCACAGACGATTGCCGTTTCTAAAGACAACATAGATCTTTGGATTTTTCATGAAATGCAGCACCAATTATGCGAATATGTCATCCCAAAGTGGTGCGTAAAGATATGGCACCTACAGCGAAGCCACGACCACAATTTGCATGAAATGGATATAAAATGAGAAAAAATAAGTATTGGCATCTTCTAATCTGTGTCTAAACTAACTAGGCTTATTGTCAATGTCGTTTAAAGTAATGTTCAAAGCAAAGAGGAAGACAAGCCCACCTTTGATAGCCGCAGGCTTTCTACTCTAGGCCAATAATTCTTCACAAATTTGAAGAAGCATAGATGCTCAGTATTCTCAGTTTCTACTAAGCAAAAAATAGTTTTAGGAGAGATTAAATGCACTTTTTCCTGACACACTACAAAACAATCACTTTAACCTAAACTAACCTAAGGCTCATCGAGACATTCTTATTGAAGAAGCTACACCTACTTATGCCCAAGAGCAGCACAACAGATATTCATGCATAACTTCATATGAAAGTGTCTACACATATGCATGTGAATTTGTATGTAAATATCTGCTAACATGTTAAAAGCCAATTTACATTGCTTGCAGCAACCACTATTTGTGGCAACTGATTGTTTGCTTAATTGCCCGCTTGTTTTGCTGCCTAGCGGTTTGACTTTATCACAGCTTGCTACTATTCTTGTGCGTCCATACATACACACATACATCAACCAAATACAAATGCATATACAGTAGAGCTTAGAAGCATTTTACGCTTATAATGTGCGAAGTTGGATTTGTCTGACGCAGCGTGAAATGAGATGAGAGCCTTTGCCCGTTTTTATAAAGCAATAAACGGCATGCATGTTGTTGTAGTCGAGCAAAAGACTACGACTAAGTAATTTGTTATGGCATTGGTTTTCTTTGGGCTTTGCGTGTAGATCACGATTTACCAATACCCTTTGCATTGGATCATAATAGGTTTACGCAAGTGAAATGAATTGCCTCGTTGATGGCTATCAATGCGTTAATTGATTGTTTCGCAACGTCATCATTATCAGCGTTAAGCGCTTTTTCTTTTACGAATGTTTTACTCTTTTTTCAATTCTCTTTTCTATCCGCTCATACATATCATAGACAGTATCACATACATACATATATATATGCATCCCCTATGTCCTTTAGGGTTTTTGTAGGTATTCTTTGTGGTTGGTGGTTTAACTTCTGTCTGTTAGCTGAAAATAGTATGAGAATAGACTTTTTGTACGTATGGATGTGTGAATGAGATAAATGCTGTATGGTTTTTTTTTCTTTTTTGTGGTTTTTCTTTTAGTTGTCTCAGCTGTTTTCCCGTATTATATGTATATATTTTTTTTTTTTGAATTCACCGAAGCTTCGTATATTCCTCAGCGGAGGCAGGCATTTGCAGCGCCTACCTGTTTCTCATCACCACAAGCTCCAACTGATTTTGTTGCTAGTGCTGTACAAAACAAAAAACAAAAAAATAAAACTGAGACTAAACAGAGCTATATGGAAAAACTACATAAAAACAATTACAAAAAAAAAGAAAAACATTTACGGAAGGCTGAATTCGGTTCGGACTGAACTTTATTCAATTGAAATCAAACAAACTCACTACTCACGAGAGTTATAATCTGCATCACCGAACAGACGGACGGAAATTTAGACTTTACATAGGTATATGAAGTGGGCGTGGTTTTATCGGATCTCAGTTATATTTATATGGGATCTAAATGAGGTGGGGAGCAAATTTGGATGAGTTTTATTAAGTCGGCAACGAGATGCACGTATTTACCTAAAATGGGTGTGGCACTTACATCCTAGTTATGGCTTTAGGTTCGTTATTTGTAGAAAATTTTAATAATTTTGTGTCCCTTCCAACAGAAATATCACTTTTTTTCTTTTCTTGAAAATGAATATTACATATAAAGAGGGCGTGGTTAACCACCGATTTCAATAATTTTCAATTAAAAACTACCTTGGGTATAGAGAAATATATTTAATACTCATTTTTTCATTTGTATAAAAATATCAAAACGCGCAGGACAAATTGGAAGAGGAGCTCGCCCAAACCCAATTAATGGGTGTGAGCATACATAAAGGATGCAAGGAGTATATCTAATATATATTATATACATTTTTCCTCGCGTCATCTGTTCGTCTCATAATTTTGAGCATTTGCATGAGCATGAGCAGACGTCTATATCTATCTCGATTCCTTTATGCTTTGACATGCAAAATGAACAAAATTATAATACCCTTGGGCGCAAGAGGGCGGGTATAAAAAAACCGAGACTAAAAAGAGGTACATAGAAAAAATATCAAAAAACGATTGAAAAATAGAAAGAAATGCAAAAAAAATAAAGAAAACCAGGACTAAAACAGAAGAAACATAAAACAGTCAGAGGAAAACACAAAGGAGCGGCACAATAAAAGAAAAGGCACGTTAATGCTTACATTTGTGCTGTCTGCCTGATTACATACATACGTATGTATGTATGCATTTACCGCTGATGAAGACTTTGACATAGTTCGTGCCCTGTGGGGAAATTCACTAATACCAACTGAAGGCGAGCCTACAGCACGAAAATGGTTTGCAAAGTTCAAAAACGGCAACTTTGACGTCGATGACACGTTCCGCAGCGGAAGGTCTTCTGAATTCGATGAAAAACTTCTCAAATACTTTTGAAGGAACCATCGCCAAACCATGGGATTTACCGAAAATTTGGGAGCCTGGGTGACTCACAAACTCAACGAAAAAAAAAAAAACAGTAAAAAAGCGCGTTCTAATTGCTTCTCAGCACTTTTTGCACCCAATCGTCACAGGAGATGAAGCAAGGAAAGTAGTGGTTGACTCCAGGAGATACGCAAAAGCCGAGAGTCTTCGTCCAAAGAAGATCCTGATATGTGCTTGGTGTGACTGGAAGAGCATGGTGCACTGGGAAATGCTCGAAAAGAAATCCACGGTCAACAAGGAGCTCTACATTACCCAGCTCTGCATACACCGCGTAAATGAGGCTTTCCGATTGGAAATACCTGTTCGAAATGGTAAAGCCATCATTCACGACAACACCAGGTTCCATGTTGCACAAGTCGTCAAAGCTGTACTCCAAAAGCTCGAATGACAGATATATTCTTAGTAAATTTCTTGAATTTTTGTGGGTACGCAGACGACCTTGTCTACGCCGATGACATTTCCTGCTTATCACGGCAGGGAAAATGGATTGGCCATACACTGCGTAAGCCAACGACCACCATAAGTAGAATAGAACTGAAATGAAACTCCTAAGGATAGCACCGCAGGGGGCGTCTTAAAGGATGTAGCTTTAATGATGAATTTTTAGAAATTGCGAATCTTTCTCATCGACTCCAATTATAGACGAAAGCGAGAAGTGGGCAATAAAGGCAAATTTTTCTTGCGGCCGAAGCCGGTAATAATAATAGTGGTAATAATAATAACAATAAATACATACATGTTTGGAATTTTAGAAATCAATGAACAAATCACGCTAATTGGTTTATTTGGTTACGATATTTTTATCATGAAGTGTGAAAAAAGCCAAAAAATAAAGGTTTTCTAAAAAATTTCACTTCAAATATATAAATTTTTTTCGTGTTTAGTGAGAAAATTTCTATATAAAAAGCTTTCAACGGGATTTATATTCCCAGTACACCACCAATAGTACCGGTGTGTCATTAAAAAAAATTCTAAGTTCGATTCGGCGCCAGTTCAAGCTTACAAATATATTTCAAGCCTTATAATAAACATTATCTTACACTGATTGAATCCGCAAAAAATTACTTCATTTTCCAGCCCAATTACATCCAACAACATAAGCTGTAATAATCACACCAAGCCCCAAAGTCCTAATAGGTATGCGAGCGAAATAAGTATTTGCTTTTACTCTCTGCTCTAACTATTTCATACCTTGAAGATAGATAACGGTACTTGTAATATCAATACCAAAGTTATCCCCAATTGGTGAAATCATACCAGTTCTGAACCAGATGCATATTTCAACAGTTTAGGTTTTTCTTGCAAGGCAGTCCTATACACACTGGCGTTTGTGTGCCCACATTTACTGCAGGCGAATAAGAATTATTGTGTTAGTATTTTTATTTTTTTGTAGCCGCAAACCAAGCTTTAGTCTTAGTCTCGTTGTTTGTACCAACAAACAATAGATTTGGCGCGTCAACTTTGCGGCACAAAAGTGTCTGACGCTGCAACTCTGTACGTACTCGCGTCCTGCATATATATGTATGTACTCGTGTACACACAAATACCTCGGTAAAACGCCTTACATTACCGCAGCCACAACTACCACTAGGTTGATCCTCATTTTCCAAGGGCTAATTGGACTCCATCCAAAGGCGGCTGAACAAAATTACTTTAACAGCATGAAAGCAGGCAACAAAATTAATCATTCATTTCAAATGTCCAATGAAAAGAAAATCAAAGGTAAGAAACATCGTAGAACAGTTTTGAATATTTGCATATTTTTTTGTTGCCCTTTATAATACAATACTTTTTTTATGATAAAAATTATTAAGTGGTATCTGTAACATACTCGTATATCGTTAAAAGTCACTTTTCGAATTTTAATTAAACCCACAGAAAATGCAGTTAAATATTTCTCATAATAATAGTTTTTTTTGGATTTTTATTTTTTTACCGAAAATAAAAGTCACTTATTGGGCACTATTTCAGCCTTAAAAAAAGCCTGATACGGCAATGAAAAACTGAAAACGCAGGTGTACTAAAACTGAGTCTAATATTTTTTTTGTAGCAAAAAAAAATTGGAATTTACTAAGCGGGCCGGCTTTCTACTAGTAAACTATAAATATCTATTTCGATTTACATATAAGGAATTTTTGATTTATTTACATTAGAAATTAGAGAGGGAATTTCAGTTCAAACTAGTGGTGTCACAATGGGTTTCCAGGCTTAAATGAGCCCCCATAGTTCCCTTATAGAAAGTGAAGTCATTTTCAAGAATTTAGTGGTTAATTTTTAAACCCATAAGCCCTGCAATAAGCTCAGTTATAGCATATGACAACTACAATGGATTCATAATTTATATAGAATTTTTTTAAATTGAATTGATTTGAATTTCTTTATTGCTGAAGGAGGAGGAAAGTGTCCCCTGATGACGGACTATAACCCTGAGCTGAGTAGAATTGTCTGTATTCCACCAGTTGCTTGAACGACACGGATGGCGCAGTCCGTATGACGTACGAATGGATCAGTTTTATTTTAATATCAGGCCAGAAAGTCAAAAGCATGTTGAGTTACGAAATCTAAATCAGGCAGCTGCAGAAAAGCTTCATCAGCTCAACTGAAATAGAGATATATGTACATGTGGATATTTTACAGAGAAAGAATATCGCCTCCTTACCGGCGAAGAGCGAGTCCGATATACAATATAAGTTAGTGACAAAAGTTCTAGGAATATAGGTAAAATCTTGGCATAAGGATAAAAAAATGTGATAATCTGACTACTAAGATATACGATACAGAAATCTGTTCGGAATGGATGAACCAGCAGGACAGCCATCATTCCATTCCCAATCTGTTGAAGAAAAGTAAAAAATTACATAGAATGAAAACAGACTACGCCACTGTTTCTTGTATAATATTATTACATACTCGTACATACGTACTATGCTCTTACTAACACATACGCACAAGAATATTCTTCACTTACTCAGGATTAAACAAAATCGTGCAAAACCGAAAGAGGTATGAGAAGAAAAAAGTAAGCAGTAAAAGAGTAGCAACATCAGTTGACGAAGCAGTAGCCGAAGTAACAGTGAAATGCTGCTTAAAATCATTTGCAATCATATACATACACACAACGGTACATGTCAGGAAAATTCTCTGTGGAAGCATACATAGGTACGGAGGCTGGCTTGAGAGATGCTGAAAGTGCTTTCCAGACTTGTGTGTTTAAGTTCGTTTTTCGTCCGACTGTAGGTATATGGTATACGTAGGTAGATAAGTAAGGGGATTTTGGCATTGCTGAGATCTTCTATTTTCCCATTTTTTCTATTCTTCGGTCAATTTGCTTTATCTTAGACTACTCGTATTTGAGCATTGCAACTTAAGACCACAGGATGAACGGCATTATGATGATTACGTTGCAATATTGCTACCACTTTAGAACATCAAAAGAAGTTAATGGGTGTGCTAGGATCATACATTCGTATGCACAGCGCCATTATATTATGTGTCCCCTTCTCTAACGCGTTTCAATACATTTGGTTACTGGTTGACTCCCTCCAAATTTATGAAAGCAATTTACTTAGTTGCAATAAACCTATTGTGATGCCAAGTTGAGAATCGAACCAATATATAGACCCACCTAATTAACTTAAAAAAGCCTGAAATACATGGCATGCTCAGAGCAGATGAAAGGTCTAGACCTTCCTTCATGAAACCTTGGTCATATTTGGGGTGCTATTCCACGTTTGGCTTCTAAGGCGCATCTCTTGCTTTCCTCAAAACAAAATTTTTAGATGTTAGGGGAGTGATGGATATCCGTCAGAAAAGTTCTTTTTGCTCAAAGCCACAAATAAAGCCACTCAGTTAACTACGATTTTTATATCTAAATATTCGAACAAATGAAAAATCCCCTAATCGATTCCTGTAACTACTTTCAGTTCTACCCACTTTCCCCTCACTGATAGTCCAATATCGTGCCAGTGAACTAATGGGCCATTTTTGTGTAGCAGTCTCAGTTTTTAGGCGAATAAAACGTTCGTCAACACTTGGTCCATCTTGTGCGAGCGCACCGGAACAGAGTAAACTAGTGGTAGATGACACTAGTCGTTTGTGTAGTACCCCCTGAATACTTTTTAAGCTTTTGTGAGGATGGGGTGATAAAACTTTTATACAAACACAATATTTACTTAGAATATCTAAAGATGAAAGATGCTACCTGGCAAGGAAAATGTGTGATTTGAGGTGTTAACATCTTCTCATGTAGTCATGCAGCAAAGAAAAAACATTTTATTTTAAGTTCCATTGGAATGTGTCTACTGCTTGTCTTGAGTGTCTACTGTGGAAATGTAATAAAGAGCTCTAGTGCCATAACAGGCTAACTCTTTAACCTTGCCGTTGCCCTCTATTTAGCAGTGGTCTGGATCTCTCGTTACTAGCTAGGAAGTATTTCACAGCAGCTTTTGACGTCACCGAGGTTTTTTCCAGAGATCACGAAACTTGTAGGCTGTTAGAGAAAACGCAGACTTCTTATCACGAACTCAGTGATGAGATCTTTGAGGGAGCCATGTGCTCGAATAAACGCCGCCACTCCAATACTCCCATTGAGCTTGACCTCATTTGTATACAGATAAAGGATCTTCTCTGCCTGACAAAACAGCCCATGGCCTCGTGAATTTCAGTTAGTGAGACAAGTTGGAAGATTTCAATCCGTCTCCGTAGGAGGGTCAATGGGTATTAGATTTTAGAATTAGAATTTAGAGGTATTAGATTTTAAATTGAAATATAACAACGAAAATTCAAAGTGATTTGGCAAACTTTATTATTTTTGTGGAGAACCATTCAAGGCATATATTTTTTCAAAATTATCTCATTCAAATATTGGTCGCAACTGCGCCGGAATTCGACCATCCGTAAACTACAATTTTGAATGACTCGTTGGAGGATTTCGGTCGGTATCTCGTGAATAACTTTAGTAATGTTGGCTTCGAATGCCTCAATCGAAGCTGGTTTATCCACAAAGCATTTAAACTTTACATATCGTCACAAATAAAAGTCCACTACGACTTTGCTGTAGAATTCACTGGTCCGAGAGAAAAAAAAATTGCTCACCAAAACGACGACGCAGTAAATTCATTGTTTCGCCGCTTTGGTGTCTCTAATCGCGAGAAAGCGCGATACTTTTTTTCTTGTGGAGTTTTCAGAAGTCGCAGACCTATGCCAATAAATCGCAATCGCCTGATACGCCTGATACTAGTTTTTGATAATACAGGGTGCATACGATATTTGGCTATAACTTACCGAATCCATTATTTGACTTTTTACTCTTATTCAAATAAGGCATGAAGGCCTACAACTTAACTCATGACATAACAAAAATGAAGAAACATGCAGTTATTGTTGCTATATGTGAAAATCCCGCCGATTTAGAAATCTCTAGTTATCTTAGGTGCATCCGTTCATTCGTTCATAAGGTTCGTCGTGAATGGGAAGCATCAGGCGGCGATCCAGAATCTATTGCAACAGGCAAAAAATACGACGAACCTTTTAGCATTGTCCGGTTTGCAGAACTATTAAACAAGTTCAAAAGATCATTGACGAGGACCCTTCAAAATCAATGAGGGCCCTTGCGATAAAGCTTATTGTTTCTGAGGGTATTATCCATTGAGTTGTCTATGAAGATCTCCGGTATAAATCCCATGTTATGTGCAGAAGACAGTTTACGAGTAGGTCGCAGAAAGCACAAGAGTGATGGATATAGTAATTTGGTAGTAGTAGCTCAATAATAATAAACCGATTTGATAGATGGCACCAAAACAACCCGACCATCGCAGCCTATCAATATTGATCTGTCCTACTCAGACCCATATAAATAATTTTCCTCTTCTGTTCTCATTTACACGACAACAGTTAACCAAATTTTCTTCATAGCAGAGCAAAGTGATTTCCGATGAAAAGGTTTACCACAGATTTTTGTACTATTACTTACATGTATAGTAGAAAATACAAAATATGAAATCTCTTGCCCTAAAGCAATATGAATACAAAGAAAATTAACTTGTAAGAAACCCCTATTTGCACAGTGGCAAACAAAATCCAAGGTCAGGGGACAGATTTATCGCTCGTATTATTTTATATATGCGCACACATATGTGCGTATGTATGTACATATGTACATATATGCGTGCTAGTTAAACCCATATACAAGTAAGCAAATATGTGCATACATGCATACATATGTGCTCAAAATAATAGCAGCTCAACATTTTGCTTAGTTTATTAGTTAGTTATTTTATATTTAATTAAATCATAAAATAGCAAAAACCATATAATTCAAAGTTTCAAATTTTGTGGAAAATTAAAAAATATCTAACAAATGTTCACCTAAATTTCAAACTTTTTAATAATAAAAAATGAATCTGGGTATGTAGTTTTGTAGCCCATTCAATTTTGGTGTACTATTGTGGCATTTGCTTCAATATATCGAATGGTTGAAATTTCTTGATATAGACGAATTGTCAAAAAGGCTATTAAATAAGACAGATCAAAAAATCTGAAGTGTCAATGATAATTCGTTTAATTTTTGAAAATTTTGCACGAAGTTTGAAAATTCGTTTTTTTACTGTTAATTATTAAAATTGGAAAAATTTAAAATAAAAATAAAAGTGCTAGACAAGTTGTTGAGCTGCTATTATTGCGAACACGGGTGTATATGCATGTATGTGTGCATGTGTGGTAGTTGAACCCATATAAAAGAGAGCATATACACACATATGTTCATACTTCTTGCAGCAATATATCCCGTATAATTTCTGCCACAAGAATATGCCACAAACAAGTGAAGCGTAATCGAATTACTTCCACACGATTGGTGTTTATTGATAAATTGTGCCACAAATAATATTCTGATAGTATCAATTAAGGCTGAAACAGCAGCAGGCGATAAGCGCAAAAAATAATAAACACAACAGAAACGCAAAAAAAAAACGAAAATGAAAATAAAATAGAAATTGAAAAAAATCCGTGGTTAAAATATTGTCAACCCCAAAAAGCAAAGTAAAGAAAACATGCATAAACCTAAAATTCTGCCTAGCATTTTACGTAAAACATTTTAGTAATCTTGTACAATTATTAGTTCAATATAAACCGTTCAAAGACTGTCTATAAAGTAATGCGAAGTGGAGCAGTTGACTCGATTTATGGTAGCAGCGCAGCTGTCTAAAGTTCATACTCTCAACGAGCGATCGGCACGCTGAGCCTCTCAGAGCACTCTCTCTCACACACATTTTTACAAAAGAGATAGAGAGTACAAAAATCGTTGTTTGACCAATGGGAAAGCGAATACAAAATATTTGAAGCTACATATTAACTTGCCGTTCACTGCTTACTGCCTTGCTTGTAGTTGATACTCAATTTATGAAAAGCAGATGCAGAGTTACCAATCACGAAAGTTAAAGTTGTGACTAGAAATCAAAAGGCGTTTATCGGGTACTCTGCGCTCATTGATATTTTCCCAGTAAAGACTCTTTTTGCTTAATTACGGTACATAAAACTCATACCATAGAGTTTATTCTTGTGTAAATATGGGTGTACCTGTAAGAGATGCCAATCCCGTATTTGATATTCTTATAGATGTACTTGAAGTTCAAGAGTATAAAGGAGAAATATTTACGCAATTAAAAGAAAATATTTTTCATCTGTTTGATGTTCCTAAATCTAAACTTAAGAAAATTCTTATGATTTATAGCGTGCATATATAGGGTGGGCCATGTAAAATTTGCTTTTTGAATCGGCTATAAAAAAAAAATAATCAATATTTTTTCAAACTTTTTTTTTTATTTTAAAGATTGAACATTGTCATTTATGAATGAAAAATAATATCGTTCAAATGGCTGCAACGACTGGCTTTAAAGTAGGCCATTCGATCAACCCAATTTTTATGCACATTTTCGATTGTTTGGGCTCCAATTTCATAGCTGGCAGCTGCGATTTCGTCTTTTAAAGCATCAATCGTATCTGGATGGTTTGCATAGGATTCCTTAACGGCTCCCCACAAAAAATAGTCCAACAGGCTTAAATCGCAGCTCAGAGGCGGCCAATTGATATCGGAATTTCTGCTGATTATTCGGTTTTCAAAAACGGTAGCCAAAAGTTCGAATGTAACTTTGGCAGTGTGACAAGTTGCACCGTCCTGTTGAAATCAAATGTCGTCCATGTCATCCTCTTCAATTTTTGGAAACAAAAACTCGTTGAGCATGTCACGGTAACGTTCGCCATTTACTGTAACCGAGGCTCCTCGCTCATTTTCGAAAAAAAAATGGCCCGATAATGCCGCTAGACCAAAAACCGCCCCAAACAGTGACTCGTTGTGGATGCATTTGCTTCTCTACAGTAACGTGTGGATTTTCTGAGCCACAAATCCGACAATTTTGCTTATTGACGTAGCCACCGATGTGAAAATGAGCTTCATCAGAAAAGAAGAAGAAGACTCGCCACTTTGGAAATAGGTTTTCAATATTTCCCAATTTTGTTCAAGCGTATAGCGTCCCATTTCGTAAATGTCAAACCTTTAAGTAAATTATGAATACATTTGACATGTCATTTGTATTACCATTCTCAAAAAAATAGGTGGTTCAAAAAGCAAACGCTATGTGGCCCACCCTGTATTATATTAATATATGAGCCAATAATTAATATTATCATAATTTAACTTAAATTTTTGTGAAAAGTTTCAGAAATTCGAAAGAATTATCCAAATGGCTATTATATATTTAATATGATTTTTTAACTATTTGCAAACAAATAATAGGACGCATTTTTTTACAAATCTTAAGAAAATAAAGTAATTTCAAATCTCATGGATAGTGGAACATACGGCTTTAATGAACAATTTAAAATTAGATTTATTTAAGGCTAGGAATTCCACTCGATGCCAAGAGCACACTGCTACCTAGTAGCACTTCTGCTTCTTCTACTCATCGCCTCCATATATACAATGGTCTAGCACATCTGCGACTTCTTTGCGGGTTCCAGTCTAAAGCTGCTTTGGTTATGTGTCTATTAGGTTTGCGTAAAGTGTTTGCTCTGTGATAGTCCAGGTATTGTTGTTGGAGATAGTGTTAAATCAAAAAAAAACTTGTGAGTTATTTATGTCTCCACAGAAGTGTTCCAAGTCTCCATCATCCGTATCCGTATAAGACAACTTTCGCATCCGTATAAAACATTAGACTTGAATATTCTGAGTTTCGTGCGCCTAGATACATGAGATGATCTCCACACAACAAGCCAACCACTGCACTTCCGTTTGATATTCGGATGCATATATTAGCTGCAAAGCCGCTGATACTATTGATGACACTATCAAGATAACAAAATTTTTTCACTTCCTCCATGTAGGTACCGCATATTCTTGAAGGTGGGCTACTGTGGTATTCATGTAGGGCATCTTCATTTTAGCGATTTTAATTTTTAAACCTGCCAGAGCTGCATATGAACTTACCGCCTCCAGCTTGGACTGTATTGCGCTTCAATCTTGTAAAAATGTGCGCTAATCTGGAAAGCACCTGTTATATAAAATATAACAGTTCTTCACGAGAAACTTATATTACCGTATATAGGCGCATGCCGCCTAACCAACCAGCGGAGTAACAGCAACCAACCGATCAGAGATCTGAATGGCTTCCAATGATGACCAGATCCGCAGATGGAAGAAACACAAAGCAGCTCAAAGAAATCGAACACTCCTTAAGAGACGAGCAGGCTGGTTTTTGCTCTCACAGAAACTGTGTTGATCAAGCCAGCACACTTCGGATTATAGTAGAACAATCACTTGAGTGGCTCTCCCAGCTCTACATGCTGTTCGTAGACTTTAAGAAGGTGTTCGACACTATCAAACGAGACACAATATGGCTGACACTGAGTAGAAAGGGAGTTCCCGCCAAGATAATCCGCCAAGATAATCCGCCTCATCAATGCCCTCTACGAGAACTCCGAACTGGCAGTGATTCACAAATGCGATATAAGCGATCCATTCACTACCAACGCAGGTGTGAGGCAAGGTTGTCCCCTTTCATCTGGACTTCGCCGATGACATCTGCCTCCTTTCTCACAAACTCTCTGACATGCAAGCGAAGGCAGACAAACTAGTCGCGCTAGCACGCACTGTCGGACTGGAGGTCAGCATCGCCAAGACCAGGGCCAGGGAGTTAACCATAATAACTCAAGGCCGAATGCCCAGTGGAATTCGTTAAAAGCTTCAGCTACTTCACGGCAGATGGTGGAGTAGACGAAGATGTGAACTGTAGCCTGAACAAAGCAAGGGCAGCATTCAGGCGAATACATACAGTATGGGGGAGTTCGCAAATCTCCAGGCGCACTAAACTACGAATATTCGGCTCATGCGTGAATTCCTCTTGTTGCACGGAAGCGAAACATGGATGGTATCTAACCCCATCACGCAATCCTTCATCAACAAATTCCTCCGCATCATCTGCAGAATATTCTGGCCAAACACCAACAAAGACCCATTCTTAGGCAAATCAAAAGCAGAAAGTGGTGATGGATAGGTCACACACTGATAAAACCACCAGATAGCATCACGAGGATGGCACTGGACTGGAACCCGCAAAGGGAGCAGAGGTCGCGATCAACCAAAAAACACTTGGAAAAGGTCGATGCTGCGTGAACTAGCAGATGACGACATCTCATGGGACGGTGCAAAAACACAAAAAACCGTGTACGTTGGAACAGTCTTGTCGAGACCCAATGGTCCCGAAAAGAGTGAAAAAGGAAACAAAAAAATATTGAAAATAGTATTTATGTATATATATCCTTTCACTCCTATTCTTTTAACTTCCCCACATAGGACATCAAATAGTTTTTAGTCTGCGCACTTTTAAAGAATTCTGTTTTCCACAGACTTTTATTTTCTTACAAGTATCTAATGATTAAGATATTTGTTTATTAACAATTTGGCCCACATTTATCCTTCTCTATTGGGTATGAGAGTAAGTTTCCGCGCTTGTAAAAGATGTGTCGCTGCTAATACTATTTCTGTGTTCGCTCTAGTATTATACTGGATTTGCACGCGATGGGAATGGTCCAGAGAGCAGGTAACTGCGTGCCACATCATTTCAAGGAGAGGAATATCGAGAGACGTTTGGTGACGTGTGAGATGTTTCTTGAACGGCAGAAAAGAAATGATTTTCTGCATCGCATGATCACTAGCGATGAAAAATGGATCTATTATGATAACCCTAAGCGTCGAAAATGTTGGCGCCTGCCAGTTGAACCAGGTGCATCGACAGCGAGAAAAAATATTGATTTTGCTGCATGACAACGCCAGGCCACACGTTGCTTAATCGGTCCAGAAATATTTAGAGGAACTGAATTGGGAAATCTTGCCCCACCCACGGTATTACAGATGATATTAACATCTGTTCCGATTAATGCTCCTTATCGGAGAGCGGTTCACTACTTATGAGAGCATCGCAAACTGGCTCGAGAGGCATGCTTGAAATGCTGCTTGATAGAAGGAGTGAAGTTGTAACTTCCAATGGCACATACTTCACATAACGTCATGTATTATATAATTGTTTAAATAATTCGTAACTTTGGCTACGAAAGGACACAAATTTATACCTATACTCAGTTAGTAAGTTTACGTATTCGTTTTTTTTTTTATTCAGTTTTTTGAAAATTCTAGTTCAGAAGCAACGGGGCCCTACATAACCCTTAAATTTGTACGCAGATAGGTTATGATGCCACATGTGTCAATGTGCTGCCTCACCAGCCTGTCAATTTACTTTGTGCAGTGACCTGAGGTTTTTGGGTATGCGCTCTTTTCTCGTTTTCGCAATTGATTGCTAATCTCTGTAAACAGGATTTGGATTATACTCTGAAAGGTCATGGCATACTGACCAAAATAGCTGCAAATAAGCGTATATTTACATACATGTATGTGTTTACGCTTATTCAAACAATCAGCACGTGCAAGTGAGTCTGCATGGCCTGCAGGAAAAGCTTAAAACTGAGTGAAACAAATTTCTGATTTTGGGGGCTTTCATCTAACTACCGTGGCGTCGTATGAGGACTGCGGCTCATGTGAGTATAAGCTGCTGATTCGAATCGGATCAGAAGATGTTGTGGTTTTTGTTTTTAGGAAATCAATAAATACATATGTATATACAAGTGTGGTGTTTCTGGGCCCACTACATGCAACAGCAATAAATAATATAGACAGGGAATATGGGGCACCCTCTGGTAGGCTAATAATCGAAAATCAAGACCAACACCAGGTTGGACCGACACTTATTCGATTGCCAAAAAACTAACAGTGATTAAGAAACAAACGGATTGATGGATTGATGTGTAAAGAATAATTCGAAGTATATTAGTGCCTCCATAAAATAAAGTAGAAAAGGCTTAGAAGTTTTTTATTTCTCCTAAAAAAACAATTTAAGATTATTTAGCTGGAATGTACGTGAGATTAGGATCGGATAAAACAACCCCTACATGAAAGTTTCCAGCCATTTCTATGTATGCGGAAGAAATATTCGAACACCATCGAAGAGACGATCCAGGTTTCTAAGACAGCCAGAACATATCACTATGGGCTTGGAGAATTAGCTTCAGCTACTTAGATAATAGATAAGATAGGTAGATAAAATAGTATTCCTTAATTAATAGGAAGATTTACTATTATTAGTAAAGTACAAATTAATTGTAACATTCGAAATATGGATTAGCTATTCCGCTGAATCAACCATTGGCCAGAAATTATTTAGTAAATATTATAATTTGTGGAATCAATAAACTGTTTTATTGTATATACATATAATATACGACCCTTTCCTTCATACCTTAACGTTGGTGCTTATCCGTGTGTATATCTATAAAAGCTTACACACACCATCAGGATCCATATTGGAGAGGCCAGTCTAAAGATATCAGACTAATGTGGCATCAGACAACCCGAGATAGCACGTGCTGATCGGACTTGTTAGCGTTGCACCTCTCTGATACCTACCCACCTCAGTAAGCAACAGTGGGATTACTGTGCTACTGGTGGCTAGAGTACAACGTATCTTCTGTCCCGCAGGACAGAATCCCACATTATTCCAACCTATGAACCAAACAAATATAGAAAAAATAACAAAATGGACGAGTTTGCAAAACACATCTCAACTGGACGATCAACCAGAGGTATATCTTCAGAATTAACAGGTTCTAACTCCTAAACGTGCAGCAGCAAAACTCATTGTAAGAATTCTATCAAGGTATTGCTGATTGAATTATCATCTCATTAACCTGGAAATATACTCCAATAGAACTTTCTGGTTCTGTAGGGAGGAAGATGAAACCACCAAACATGTGTTGGCATCGTGCGTGTGACAGCCGAATTGAACGCGATTCCGGCGGATGAGTTTAAAAAATGTTTTCTGCAGTTCAAGGACCGCTACCAGCGGATTTATTGACGCTCAAGGGCCCTATTTTGAAGAATATTAGTTGTATAAGCCAAAAGGTTTAATGAAACTGTTTAACAAAAATAAGGCTCATTACTTTTCAATCAAACCCTGTAAGCAGCACTCACACTTTGATGAGCAAATTTTACCAGCGGAGGAAATCAAACTCAATAAAATAGGAAAAATACTAAAATTTATTGAGGAAGTTAGGCACAAAGAGATACTCTGAGTACATGAAGGAAACAACAGTAGATCTTTCAGGTCGATGTGCTAAGTCCCCTCTTAATAGTACTATAATAACTGTACCAGCGGTTTATTCAAAACAAAGGTTAAAATATCTACATAGTCGCATTGAAATTAAAAAAAAAATATGGTTCCAATATGGTTCCTTTACTGCGCGTTATAGCACCATATATAATTGTACAGAGTTGGCAACATTTTTCTTGCACCACTATATTTTTAATCTGGAACTTCCACAATGAACCTGTCCATCAAATTTGTAACGACATCAATTAGACTATTTTGATTAGTCAAACACTTTGAGATATCTTTGAGATATGGTATAAATCTCAAACGAAAAAAAAAATCGCAATACTGGTTTATGGGTGGAAAATGGGTAGCAGATTCTTAAAAAGTGGCTCCCTAAGACACCATATGTTTGAAGCTTGATCAAAAATCTAGTCGAAACCTCTGCCAGGTACTTCTCATTGCTCAAAGTCAAGGCGTATTAATTATAGGTAATATCGGTGGAAGACAAAGATGATAGATTGCCAGGTTTGGCCAATCTGATATGGTGAAAAACGAAATTGTGCGACCAACATCGGCTGACACGTCACCGGCGATTCAGCAGCCGAATTCTGGCCGCTCGTTTCATACGTATTCACACACTTGTCTAGTCAGTCGTAGGAACAAGATTGCGCCGGTCAAAGAGTGTGTGACGTCACATCGGGAGAATATACAAAAAGGAGAAGAAACTACACAAATAATACCTGAATTAATTCTCAAGTGTGACGGCACACACTCAGTGATTCTGTCAAAGTAACGGTACCACGATCGGCGCCACCTTATTATTCTCTCCATGATGTGTGACGACAGCCAATCAACTGATTTTTTAAAACTCGCTGAGAGCTGGTTAAGGGTCTGCTCTTGGCCACACCTTCTGAATTATTCTCACCATGGATAGAAGCCCTGCTTCTTCTTTTGATCAAGGTTATATCAAATGTTCACCAGTTTTTTTTTGTGTTTTGCCTATTCTTCGACGGCAATGACAAGTAGCACAAATTGATGCCGACGAGAGGATGCTGTTAACGGAAGAGCAATCAATCTAATAGAATCAATCTAGAGATCTCCAAAGTTTTTAACAAACTGGCATTGCTCTATTAGAACGAATTATGTAGTCTGAATAAAATCGCTGTAAAAAAGTTTCAAATACAGGATTACTGGTAAGGCATCCCAGATTTTTACGTATTGTACCAAAACTTTCTTACCATCCTCATTATAAAAAATAATGTCTTTGAGTACCTATGTTGACTTTCCCGTTAACCCTGTATAATCAGGCTAAAATTTTCATAATGATTCCATTGTGATGTTTCAGTTAACCAACTCATCACAAAAATTAATAAAAACTTAAGTTAAGGAAGTTATGGAGCGGGAAGCAGACTGGAGTCTTTAGTGACAGTCAGGCTGCACATAAGGCGCTGGAGAACGCAAAACACGCCTTGAACATTGTTCAAGAATGTAAGAAGAAGCTTATATCTGTTGCAAGACGGAATAACCTTGTACTTATATGGGTTCCAGAACACCGCGATATTCAAGGAAATGAATAGGCAACTGCGGATCAGCGGTTACCCCACAGGGACCAGCGCCAATAATTGCAATCAGTTGTACTGGAATCATCAATTAGATCAGCGATTATGTATGCAATTTACATAGAAAGCGATGATCCGGTTTACAACGTTTTGTGACAAGCCCAAACAAAAAACTGTCGAACTTTCTTCTAAATTTTGGTAGAAAAAACGTTCGGCTGATGGTTGATATTATTTGAGCACACAACCCATGAGTTCAGAATGTGACCACGATTGGCATCATTGAGTATGCGATGTGCCAGTACTGCTTAGAGGATCCGGATAGCACTGAGCATTTTCTTTGTGAGTATCCTGACTTTACTAGTGCAACGCTGCGAATTTTGGGTAGCGATGTAATGATAATGAGTAATATTCGTTCTCTTAAACCGTAGGATATTTTCAGATTTTCTCACAGGACCAGCTATCTCTGCCTCTGTCTCTATTTTCTCTTTGAATACAATGGGCTTTTTAGCCAGAGTTTTTTAGGTGTTTCTTGACATGCCATTTTGAAATTTCACGTTATGAAACTTAAAAATTGTTATTCGAAAATCTTCTGCTGAACCCTGTCAACTTTTTGGACAGCAACAGTAGCGGCCGCCGTGAACGGATGAGTTGGTCGTGACTGCTATTCGCAATTCAGAGAGAGAACGTGATTTCGAATCTCGGGGAAAGATCAAAATTAAGAAAAAGTGTTTTCTCATAGCGGTCGACCCTCGGCAGGCAATGAAAACCTCCGAGTGTATTTCTGCCATAAAAAAGCTCCTCATAAAAATATCTGCCGTTCGGAGTCGGCTTGAAACTGTAGGTCCACCACAAATAGGAGGTGGAGCTTGGCCGAACACCTACAAAGAGTGTACGCGCCAATTATATATATATAAAGGATGATTTTTTAACTGCTATAGGAATTTTTTTCAAAAAAATACACATAAAGTTCAGAAAAAATGCATGGAATCTTTATTTAAATCGATAGTACAGTCCATATAAAATAATGTTTGAAGATTATTTCATGCAAATGTTGACCGCGACTGCGCTTCAAATGGTCCATCCGCTTAGTCCAATTTTGGCATACTCTTTCCAATGTTTCGGCCGGTATCTCACATATAAATACTTTAATGCTGTCTTCCAATGCGTTAACTGAAGCAGGCTTGTCTGAATAGACATGAGCTTTAACATAGCCCCACAAAAAATAATCTAAAGGCTTTACATCACACAATCTGTGTGGCCAATTGTCAGGTAACGAGCGTGAAATAAAATGTTCACCGAACTCACTTTCTACAAGTCCATTGTTACGCATGCTGGGTGGCTTGTGGCACCGTCTTGCTGAAACCACATACCATGCAATTCAAGCTCTTGCATTTTGGGCAAAAAAAAGTTGGATATCATTTCACGGTAGCGCTCACCATTCACAATTACGTTACGATTCGCAGCATCTTTGAAGAAGTACAGTCCAATGATACATCCAGCCCATAAACCGCACCAAACTGTGACCTTTTCTGGATACATTGGTATCTCTTGCAATTCTTCTGGGTGATCTTCACTCCAAAATCGACAATTCTGCTTATTTACGTACCCATTGATCCAAAAATTACCTTCTTCGCTGAACACAATTTTTCGATAAAAAAGTGGATCTTAAACTTTCTTAACAGAACACGCATTTTTATAATAAAATTCAATGATTTACAAGCGTTGTTCGTTTGTACGACGATTCATGGTTAAATTATAGACCAAACTGAAGGTGTTTGACAGTGAAACAAAACACGAAACGTGCGTGAGCTGTTTAAACCAACTGTTTAAAAAGATAATAGCTAAAAAATCACGCGTTAGCTATGCAATCATGAAAATCTTCCGCTCAGCCCTGTCGACTATTCCGACAGCAGCTGTAGCGCAAACATGAATAAACATTATAGAAAGTAAAACTGCTTCGAAACTATAGGAAAGGAATGCAGCAAGAGGCAACCAACAAATTTCTAATTAAAAAAAATAAAATAAGTAAATAATAGGCGCGTATACTTCTTAGGTGTTAGGCAGAGCTCCCCCTTTTTGATGTTGTTCTTCTACAAATGGAGAGGCCTACAAACAGACTCCGAACGCCGAATAGTATTTTATGAGAGGCTTTTTCATGGAAGAAATACACTCAGAGGTTTGCCATTGGCTGTCGAGAGGCAGCCGATATTAAAAAAAAAACATTTTCTATGATTTTGCTGTTTCATGAAAGGAGATCTGAACCTACTCACTCCCGAATGGTAGTCGCGCACCAACCCTATTTTTAAGGATGGAACTTTTCTCGGAAGTCAGCCATTAACTAACGAGGGGTGACCGCTGTTGGAATACTCTTTTTCCATCATTTGTTGTTTCGCGTCCGAGGCTTCGAACCCTTGCGTTTCCGAATGGTAGTCACGCACCAACCCATTCGGCTACGGCGACTGCCGAATAAGGCCTTATAAAATCCGGCCGAAGCTTATATAGAAAAACGAAAAAACAGAAACTAGTCAAACCTCTTAATTCACTAGAGGGGCAGCAGAGTACTAGAGGATTTCCTATAGGACGCTTTATTAATTTGAATTATATACACATAGTTATATTTATATATTTGGGGCATTCTTTCTGAACGTGAGACCCCCTGCCCCCAGAATAGATTTTGACGAAAAGAGGTCTATGAGGGCTTAAAATGTAGGTAATTATGTTTACTTTCGAAAGCAAAGTGGCACTTCTTGAAATTCAAAATGGCGGATCCAATATGGCGGATTCAATGTGGCGCAATTTTGCAGTTCGTGCATCAGATTTATGCTATGAACTGAATCATAATTGAATGATAAAAAATGTGATGAATAATCAGTGACCAATAAAAATAAATAATCTTGGAAATATGTAAAATTAAATCCAATGCAACAATTTTACTTAAAAATAAATAAAGAAAACACGAAATAGCATAAATCTGATGCACGAACTGCAAAATTGCGCCATATTGAATCCGCCATATTGGATCCGCCATTTTGAATTTCAAGAAGTGCCACTTTGCTTTCGAAAGTAAACATAATTACCTACATTTTAAGCCCTCATAGACCTCTTTTCGTCGAAATCTATTCTGGGGGCAGGGGGTCTCACGTTCAGAAAGAATGCCCCA